>APFE031068490.1:2121-71316 GCA_000404065.3 Pinus taeda | reverse complement strand
AACCTTTCTCTGCATAAAATTCCGTGAACTTTTCTCCACATGAAATAAACCTTTCTCTGCATAAAATTCCGTGAACTTTGCTGCACTATAATTTATCATCTGAGGTGAGTGGGTTGCCATCAAGTATAACATATGTATCATAATGCCAACAGGGGAGTCATACTCCTCACCAAGGTTCAACTATTCAAGCCTCACAGAAACATGTTTCTCCCCTCATGGATTGTTTTGTCCATGCAAGCAGGCTGTTTCATGTGGTTGAGGCCAGGTGCAGGTCCCAGGTAAATTTGGCACAATAGATACTCATAGTTATCAGCTAGAAGGTAACTCTCGTGAGTTAACTACATTCCATTGTAATACACCGGGAATGGGGAAGTAGATGTTTTCCATGCAGTACTCACTGGAAGAATTTTCTCAAATAAAGGAGTAAAGGTGATCAAGATGTCAGCACCATGCTTGAATACATTCCGCAAATGTACCAGTTGTTGGGAATCACGATCGCAGTTAAACCAAAACCTGCAGGTGTTAGTCAACAATCACATCGCCAGAGATAAAGATCCATGAGAGGCGGTTAGTCCATGTAGCGAAACACATGGGAAGCGTTGGTTTATCAAATGTCCAACAATCTCCTCCCCAACGCAAGCTGGGCGTGTATCGAACTCATGACCTACGCTCTGATACCACTTGTTGGGAATCACGATTGCCGTTAAACCCAAACCCACAGGTGTTAGTCAACAATAACATCGCCAGAGATAAGGATCCATGAGAGGTGGTTAGTCCATGTCGCAAAACACACGGGGAGCGTTGGTTTATCCAATGTCCAACACCAGTATCAACTTGATACTATCAAGTGGCCTTTGGCATTTTATCTCCAGACAGGCTGCAACAAAGTGGCAGATGTTGATGGGAACAACCAGCCTTCAACCGGAAATCAGGGAATTAGTATGTAAACCAGGAAGTACCCGAAAGTACTGGCGAGGAGGCTCACTAATCTGAAGAACCACAACCTCACACTCAGCGAGTCTGCTGACATCCTTTATGATCAACACAGAGCGATCATGCAATTCAAGGGAGTCCTCTCAGCTCAAGGATGACCGTTCTTTAAGCTTTATCTGTTTTTTGGTGTCCTCACCTCCACTCAGCTATGGCTGTTGCTTTAAGAGTCAAGACTATGCAAGCATACAAATGCGTTTTTTGAATGCATGACAAACAATTTTGTAAGTAATTTTTGGATTAACAGGCAGTTCTGCCTCACTAGTGTCAACGTCTTTTTTGTATGGGGATTGCCTTTGCTTTCAGTAGGTTTTATCCATGGTCTTAAAACTCAGAACCGATCTTTGAACTGGCGACCTATTAAACCATTTCAAACCAAAACCAGATCCAATGAACAGGTTTTTTTAAAAAATACATAAAATAAATAATTTTTAATGAAAAAATTATTTTTAAGTCCAAATAATTAAAGACAGAATAGGCAAATTTTACTCGACAAGCACAAAACTTTAAGTAACCTTGTCGCATTGAATTTTTCTCCTTAGACTTTTCTTCAATAAATAACTTCATGCTCAGTATTTTTACTTCAGAATATTTCTTATTCCGTCCTTAAGACAGAACACTGTAATCTGTCTGAGCACTCATCCTGATTTAACACTTGGGCATTCACATTTCAAGGATTATACTTTGGACAGCTGTGCGTTGTTTGTGGTTGCAAATAATCTTCATAATTTGTTAGTACTTGAGCAGCACCTATTATGGTAGTAATAATCTTCATAAAAGCACATAATCCTTCAATGACTGCTGAGTGCACTCAAATTTTCATACACAGCACATTGTTTTGTTATAAATTTAAGCACTGTCTTAAAAGAAGAAATCAACTCATGTGCATTTATCTTAAACTTCATTTCTCACAGGCTCTCAACTTTATAGACCAACCATTCCGTGCATTGTGCACTAATTACACAGAACTTTCAAACCACATATGTGCCAGAACTGTTATTATTCTGTGTGTTTCAATTGTTACCCTTCTGCATCATTGAATTCACAGGAAATTTCCAGATTAGTGATAAGCAGTAAACAAATTTAATCTCATTTCAAACCTCTTCAAATCCCCTTTTCAAACTGTAATGAATCCAGTTCAAACTGGGACAGGCCAGTTTGTACCGGTTTGGTAACAAAACAGTACAAATCAGCCCACCAGTCCAGGTTATAGGTCAGTTCGATACCATGCCCTGTCCAACCAGCCAGTTTGACCAGTTCTGGTTCAGACTGGACCGGTTTTGAAAATTATGGAACTTTTATCATCCCACTGTTTGTACTATCTACAATTATCTGCCATTGATGTAAGTTTAATTCTTAACTATCAAAATGGATGACAAACACCAAACAGATGTCAATGAACACGAGGAATAGACCTGGTATGAACAAGACAAAAGCATGGAAAATGAAAGATGGAAACAGAAGAAAGTGGAACAAAAAAAACAGAAAAGACCTTGTACACATCTACCCTTTTCACAGGCCAAAAGAAAAATAGAACTGAACTTGACGCTGTCAGATAACATATTTAGTATTAAAAAAAGCCCGGGAATTCATGAAAATTCTAGCAAGAGTACACCAGAGAAGCAGCATCAAATAGATTCCATGGATAGCATTCATAAAATGTTGTACTTCAAGAGTTCAGAAGATAAGAAAAGCCAATCTTGTTCAGGACATAGCCAAGCTTACTGTGCATCAGCAGTAAGTCTGATTTATCACTTTTGATACTAGTTGCTAACTCCAAAAGCCATAAATTTCAACAATTCTGCTGCAGCTAACAGAACAAACAACCATCTTGATCCACTAATATTTGGTAAAGACAAATGTTTTTCAGCGCTGATAATAAATGTCCTGATGCTTCAACAAAGACAGACTTGAGCAAATAGAAAAGAAATACAACACTACTGCTAGCATCCTGGAAATACTTTAGAATAATATTATATCTATAAAAGAACTGCACTAGACATGCCATGCATTAAAAGAGGGTAGCAACATAAAAGTTAAAACAATGAAACTAGAAGACCCAATGATGAATAGGAAGCAGTCACATAATAAATTTAAATATGGTAAGAAAATGATCGCAGCATTTCCTCACCTCCTCCATTTCAGGTTCATAACAATATTCCATCACCTTTTTCGTGACTCGCTTCTTGCTTCTCAGCAATGAACTCAATGCAGTCCCAGTTTCACTGTCCTCGACCTTAAGACAAGATGTTGATATGTTATATAACATGTCGAACATTTTTTGAACTTCTATTTGCCAGCATATGTCAAATATGATGTTTTACATACATTCCACATGCAATCCCCATGCACAAAACAAATTAGTTGAACATTCCAGATAAACATGCTGTTTTTATCAAACCTTTTCTACTTCTGTCATAAAATAGTCATCCATTGAATGAATTCGAGGAGCACTGCCACCATTCATGACCTCAACATCACGTAATGCCTTCGCAAGATAACTCTTCCCACTTCCTATAAATACACATACAGGATAACCAACAGGCAAATTTCATTCATCAAAACAATAAAAAATCATCTGTGATTAAAAACATCTAATTATTATATTTAGCTAAGAATCTCCTTGAGCAATATCACTCTCCTTCTAAGTTTCAGTAAGGAAAAAAGAATGAGATTAAAACTAAAAGAGTTAAAACTCCTAATTGGCACCCATTAACATGCAAGAAGTATACTATGATATAAATGGTAACTTGGTAAGTAACAAATCACATTGATTTTCACTTAACAATGCCACCATAAATCCCTATATTATTAGAATCAACTTTCACAATCACCACTTAGCATGGCATACATTTAGTTCAATGGGAAAATTGATTTCACTCAACAATGCCACCATAAATCACAATTAATTCTAAGATCACCTTTTGCAATCACCATTTCTCATGGCATACTCTTAGTTCAAGTAGAAAAGCTGGTCAACTGTCCATATGCATACATATCATCTTGCATACCACTATTTCTTTGTACTTCAATACTGCTAGATTGGATCCCATATGACACAATGGCTTGATCACAAGTAATGAACCCCACAATTAAGAAGTTATAACTTAATAAGTTTCCTTCAACCACTCTGACATTCTTAACAGCTTAAATTGGTCAATAAAAATGCTGTCATACAGTTCAAGATATATAGTGCAGATGTTTCCAGTTCACAATTTTACATTGTATAAAATTTTCCTCAATTTGGCAAACATCCCATTTTGCAGCCATATTAGATAACTCGCCAATTTAATATGTACTCTTAAACATGCAGAGTCTTTAAGTTGACATCTTACAATGGCATTGTAAGTAGCGATGTTACAGTGGAATCTTTAATAGCAGTGCATTGAAATAAGATATATATGCATGTGGTCAACTGGATGTCACTCAGGTGGTTGGGAGAAATGCTGTTATCTTCCCCACCCAGATTTAATTTATGCAGATGACATGTTGAGCTCATAACGTGTATAGTCCCTCGAGGATAAAAACATGCATATTCCTCGTATAGAATATAAAGATATTTTTCATCGGAAAAAGATTTATATGCAGGTGAATTCTACAAAAATGTGCGTCACCAACCTGAGAGCACAGAAAAAATTTTACCAACTATACCACTCTATCCATATACTCATGATAATCATATTGTAGCAATTAAATCAAATCCCCAATAACGAATAAGTGCGGTTTAAGAATAGTGGAACAGGATACTTAGATTTCCACTTGCTATGCATTTCAGGCATTAAAAACTCACAATGTTAAAAAGCCACAATGTTATCTTGAAACCAAGTTGTCAGTAGAAACCAAAAATCTACCATGCAGGACATCAAAATTCTTTGTTGGCCTGGCAGTCTTGATAGAGCTAACATGCCAGGAAGAAATTTGGGCAGAAAACTTTAGATGCCGTCCATGGACTTAAATGTACTTGTTAGCCAAAGTAAACATTTGTTCACAACTAAAACAGAAAAAAAAAGGTTCCAAAAGATACAAGGAATGAATTCCTAGAGGTTTCAAAGGGGAAGGAGTTACGTACTCAGGTATCTGGGTAGTGTTCACGTGGTCATCATTTGGGAATAGTTTCATATGCTCCAGATGAAGCAAGGTGAAAATGTAGTTGGGACCAATTCCCTATACCCCACACATTTTGGACACAGGCAACCTGCCTTCTGGAAATACCCAAGATATGGAGAAAAAAATGCATAAATGTTTTTCATTGTAATTTCAAAATATTTCACAAAATCCAGTTATCATGTTATTCACAACTAAAACAGTTCCTTCATGACAATCTTCACAGCTAGCCATAGGAAGGGATAGCAGAAAAATAAACATTCCTTCATCCAATTAGTTCTATAGCCACTACCATGGCCAATGAGAGAAATAGATTGAGACATTTTGAATGCCTTTTGAACCTGCAGTAGAGCTAAAACAATTTTTAAAATCATGAACCTACGAAGCTTACTTTGAGAGATATGTAGGCATGGTAACTTCCAGGTGCACTTGTCATAGACTAAAAAACTGGAAAATACAAGTTATTTGACCTCCAATATTATTGCATCCCTTTTTATAAAAAAAAAGAACTAATAGGTATAAGAACCAAGGCTTCTTGGAAATGGGAGCGAGAGTGGGGGACACAATTTTTAGAAGCTTCCAGGTCGAGAGCATTTTTTATACAATATATATTTTGATGTATACATATCAACAAAAGCATGTAGAATGATGAATTAGTTATAGACAACATAAAAACATGAATTAAACCATATAACATCAATCATCTAGTAGTTATAATCTTCATCAACCATAGGTCCACAACATCTCAATTCTCATCAACCTTAAAGTTTCGAAGCTTCAAAATTCGATATATAACATTTGTCATCACTAAAGTTGTACTTGTAACCACTACCAAACTATAACAAAGAATATCAAACATGAAATGAAACATTTCACCAAGCATCATATTCATACTTCATTACCAATGAGTTATAATTGCCAACTTCAAACTTAAATTGTCATATATTGCTAACAAAAAATACCATAATAAATATGAAAGAGACAATAGTTATAAAAAGTAATAGAAACTAGAAAAGACAAGTAAATCTACTATCTACTAAAATTTCTTCTTGCCACGAGAAACTTCTAATTTCTTTTCTCATGATCTATGAACAATGGGAGTCTCCTCCAACATAGTCTGACTTTGCAATGGTCGTGAACCACGTCCAAAGCCAGAAGGCGCATGACCTCCATGCAATGTTGCAGATAGAGGTAGGGGCAAAGCTGGTGCAACTTGAGCCCTGCTAATGGATGGGGTGGCATTGCTATTGATGTCATTGTTGTTGCTTCATGACCACCATCCTCATCATCCAAAAATTCTGCTTCCAATTGTTCTAAATGTAAGGCTGCTTCCTCCAAATTATCCTCCTCTAAGTTGTTGTCCCAAGTAATCTCTCGAGATCGACTAATTTTTGGTTAAAATCATCATAATGGCTCGTAATTCTATTCTCAAGATCAATCAATTTTTTCCTAAAATCAGCCATTGTCATCGACGACATTAAACGGGTTTGTCGGGGCGTATATTTGTCCGCCAACTTAAATTTAATTTTTTTTAACTAATAATAAAAAAATTTAAATAATATTTTATTTTTTAATATTTAATAAATTATATAGTTATAAACTATATAATAATAAATTAATTAAAGTTTATATATCCACTATAATAAAATGCCATTTTGAATGACAGGACACGGTTTAACTACCACGAATGGAGCTGACAATTCACAACCGTGACGTCTGCTTGATAGAAGGCGGCAAATTGAGCGCGGTCAATCCTTGGTGGTTCGTGCAGAACAAGGCCACGTCTTCAATGGTCAAGAACGTGGTTTGTCCAATCGAGGAGAGCCGCAACTGGTGAAGTCCAGATGTTGGTGGAAGATGCTGAGAGCTGAGAAGTGGGCGGAAGATGCGGAAGAGGGTAAGATGGAATGTTCAATGTGCGGTGTTGCAAACAAGACGACGGGTAGAACGGGGGACGACAACAAAGAATGGCAGGGTGGACGCTGCTCAATTGGGATGCACAAAAAGAAAAAAGAAAAAACCGAGGATAGTGACGACGCAAGGGGTAGCAGACGAAGGGTTTACATCGGTGGGCGAACAACAGTGGGTGAACGAGGCAGCATAGGACGTAGTCAACGGAACAGAATCGTGCAGTAGGGAACGCTCTAAAGATCAAACGTGCTCTAATACCAGATGGCACAAACAACTTGGATATTCAGCAAATTCATATTTATTATTATTAAAACAGATAAAAGATGATTACAATTTGTGGGAGGCCCCTGGCTTTATACTACCTTGGGTGCCTCTTGGTGAATGGGCATGATCTTTGATCACGCCCTTTGCCTAATAACTACTAATTAACTAATTTTTATATAACACTCTTCAACCATTAAAACTTTACCCCTGTCCATAAGCTGATCTTGCTTAAGTTTACAAGTTCCTGGCTGTTCTAGGTATTGAAGATTCATAAGTCTATCTTTCATCTCCTGTGAATGACTGCAATTTTGTTCATCTTGTATTGGATTGTATCAGCAGGAGTGACACTAGGGCCTGTCCTTGGGAATTTCAAAATTGTAGTCATCTGTGTAGAGCTTGCATGATAGTGCACAGAAGAATTCTAATCAATATCAATGCTCTGCAAGATATCCTTAATATCTCCTAGTTCCATGAATGTCAGCTCTATCTCAGCCGGGCTATGCCTACCCAATACATTCTGATAGCTAGAGGCCACTTGCTTGTGACAAGAGGTAGAAGCAGCATTTTCTCTCACTTCTTGTGATGTGCACCTCCTTTCTCCATGCGTTCAAGAACTAGAAGTGCATGGACCATTCATGCAACTCATTTGTGTTCCTTGCATGGAATTGTTCACATGAGTGACAAAATTTTCACCTAGCAGGATTTGTAAAGAATGAATACCTTGGAAGGTTTGTCCTTGGTCATTACATCTACTCTCTGAATAATCATTTCTATCTTGTGGAAAATTTGATAGAATGTCTTCTTCAGATTGACACTTGGCAATATTTTTAGTGCAAGAGAGAAACTCGTCCAAAGGTTGACGGCATTCTATTTCATTATAGACTCTATCCTGCTTTGCTCTGAGCTCCACTGAATTTGCCATGGTATCCTGGACAGATTCCTCATTCTCAAGATTTTCTTTTGGATTTTCTGGTTGACAGTCCTGATTTTTGCCCCACAGTCGTTCATTAATCACATCTTCATTTATTTCAAATAAGTCTGGCTGATTGCCAAACTCCTTTTTAGGCAGATGCAGCAATGTCCATGCTTTGGTCTTTGCTTCAAATTTCCTTATACTTTGTTTTTCAGGCCTAGGCTCATGACCAATGTCGCTTGTTTTGTTTTTCTTGCTACTATTCCAGAAATCGTCCCAACTTTTCTTTCTTATATGCTGGGGTATTTTGTTATATTCTTCTAGTCCTCTATTCCATTCTTGTAGCCTGTTGATAATTTATGCTCGCTGCTCTTCCACCTTTTTCAAAGTTTCTGCTTGCTGCTCTTCCAGCTTTCTCCAAGATTCTGCATACCTGAGCCAAAAATTAACTTCTGGCGGTTTCGTTTTTAAATACCATCAAGGCTGGCAGGATCGCTCTGATACCACTGCAGTGCACTAGGGTAATTTTGCCCTAGGGTTTCCAGGCAATTGACCCTTTCTGTTCTATCACAGTAATCAAAATTTAATTCACAATTGCTAATCTTCAGTAATACAGTAAACAAGATATTATGAAACAGGCTTCAATAAACACAGTGCAATAGCCTTCAGCATTGTTGCTACTTAATAACATATAGGTCCAGTGTCAAAGCATGAAATTTAATTCAAAATAACCTCAGTTTCCACAAAAAATACGAACCACACTTATTGATGTCAGAACCAAATTCCACAATGTCATTCACCCTAACCAGGGAACACAGACTTTGAATGAGTTCTATTTCCTGTAGTTCCTGAGCTTTATACTATTTGTGACATTATTTTTGAAAACCTGTATAGCCTCAGGCTTCACAATTCTTCTCCGTCTGCCTGTCTTCTTTCCTTCTAATGGAGGGTTCAAACTGCAAAGCAACCATCAAATTACAGAGAGTGTCCTCGCTGGCTTGTGCAACGTTTCCTTCTCCACAGGACGCATATCTACAGGTTTGGTGGTCTGCCCTTGGAAATATCGAGTTCCTTTACCTTGAACCCTCCTTGCTAATCATCCAAGTAGTAGATTAGAGTCAATCTGGGCATAAACATCAGATCCTTCAGCCGAGTGCTTGTGCCATAATTCTATTGTTCGTAAACCTCCAACAGATCATCCACTACAGGAATTTTTTATATGCTTAAGCAAGTGCCTCGGACGGGAAACTTAACAGAGCTTGTCCAAAGGACCAAACAAAGTTCTCGCTGTTGAGACTTGGATTAAACAAGAATTTCCGATGCCCTGTCTAAACGTTCTCCAAACATTCTGTTCAAGAATCGGGTCTCGTGGTCCCTTCTATAGGTATTTCTGTGCCAAAATGCAAGTGGCCAAAACAGAGATCTATGACTCACTGTGTTGTATAGACGTTTCCCACAAGTCCTATTCCAGACCCAGAATAGACCCTTCTGCAGGGATTTTGGTGCCAAACGAATGCAAACACAGATAGAAACCTTCGCTCTCCTTCCAAAAACAGGACCAAAGAACCACAAATAAATTTTGTTGCCTTCCAACTTGGTACCCCTGTGCCAGAACAGAATGCAGAAACAAAAAATGTGTCAACTAGGGTGGAATCTTTCACCACCGAAATTGACAATGAAAAAGGGGTCTTTCAAAAGAAAAACAGAGATAATGATCCAATTCAACGATGATCAAATGAAAACAACCCTCATATATTTATAGATTTTACTCCAAGCCCCACTTTTGGGTTTCTTTGCCCAGCTACCCCAAAACTTGCCCAAAAATGGGAATTTTGGGTTTTCCCCTTTATGGAAGAGTATAGCCTACGGGGATTAATAAGCTATTTCATCCCATATGCAATTAATTTCCCAGGACCATTAAATGGATCGACTATTGTGAGGTGCATTAATCATTTTTGCATTCAAGTGCTTTCATTGAATGTTCAACGACATTCTAGTATGGATCACAAGTTGAAGTGGATGATATCAGATAGATCACTATTGGTTATATATTTCTTCCCTTGCTTCAGCTTGGAGGTTATCACTTGCCTCTAGTCCACTATGGCCTTCCTTAGAGCCGTGCCTCTAGTCCATTGTGACCTTCCTTAGAGCCTTTCTTTCACTGTCTAGGAGGGGCACAAATAGGAAGGCTCTAATGATAGTAGTGTTCCATGTTATCCATACTTAACATTTATCACCAGCCCCTACTTTGTTGGCCCATCTTTTGATTGATTGTCATCAGTGACTCGTGTTGGTTCACAATTAACCTTGTCCTATGATAAGAGGGGATTGTATATACCCGAGGTTGATGCTATTGTAAGAAGAGAAAGTGCATGAGCCAAGTATCAAAATTCGAATGAATGGAAAGGGATGTAAAGCCAAAAAAAGACAAATTATAGATTGAGTTATCCCCCCTCTAAAATAGCCACTCGTCCCCGAGAGTATCCATGCATATTGTTCACCACTCTGTGTCAACTACCCTATAGAAGTACACATTTTCGCAAAGGAATTCCATCATTTACGAGCATTCAGATTATCCTAGATTCATCATCATCAGTGATCAGTTTATCAGAGTTGTTAACCCACTTTGCAAAATTTGGATGTAAATGATGCTAATAAGACCATATATGTATGTAGCAACCTAGGTAAGCCTATTATTTTGGAACGAATTTCATCCTAAGAAGTTTTTCGCCACACTAATTCATTTGTGTTTTTAAACACGAATGATCGGTAGAGTTTTACCTTCTAGCCTCACCGCATAGCTAGGGTGGAATTCATTGTCAAAATCTTAGGTGAGTCCTAGTGTTTTAGTAGAGTCTTTTGTAAAAGTGATTTGGGAATAATTTAAGCTAATTGGCTAAATTATTTTATTACAAATCACTTGGTCTACTAGATCATATTGAGTCGCAGAATTGGGTAATAAATTGAAGGTCTATAACGAACGGGTGTCCCCATTTTAAGGGTTGAAATGCATTATCTTATGTAAAAAATATTTTAGTGCATGGCCCCTCATACTTATAGACACCATGGCTAAAATATTAGAGGGTTGAAAAATTATTAATCCCCTCAAATGTCAATTTTTAAATTTTTTGGCAAAAATAGATTAAAATCCTAAGCCATAAATTTAATTAATTAGAGTCAAAATTAAAATTCCTAGAGAAATTAAATTCTCCAAGCGGAAAAATTCGTGGGTCTTAAAGAAATTAATTTTTGGAGGTCCCCCACCAAGGGAATATTGGAAATTTCAAGAAAAATTAGACACTTGGACCTTGGTGATTAAGTCAAAATCAATTTTTTGAAGAAATTGGCTAAAATTAATTATTTTTGAGCTAATAAAAAATGGGTTAAATGAGAAATTTAATTAATTAGAGTCAAAATTAAAATTCCTAGAGAAATCAAATTCTCCAAGTGGAAAAATTCGTGGGTCTTAAAGAAATTAATTTTTGGAGGTCTCCCACCAAGGGAATATTGGAAATTTCAAGAAAAATTAGACCCTTGGGCCTTGGTGGTTATGTCAAAGACAATTTTTTGAAGAAATTGGCTAAAAATAATTATTTTTGAGTTAATAAAAAATGGGTTAAATGAGAAATTCGAAAATCCCTTAAAAATAAAGATTTATGACGTTAGAGATTAAAAGATGATCAAATATTTATTAACGATCGAGTTTTTTTAAGGGTGATCAAGCCAACTAACCGTTATTTTCCACTTGGAGGATTTATCTATAAATTAAAAGCCATTTGATTCTCAACTAACAAGAAAATTTTGTAAAGAAGCTCTGAGTCAAGCTTTGCTACTGTAATTTTTCTGGAAATAATAAAAAGACTTTAGGGTTTATTCATGGTGGTGTTCCTCTTCTGCTTCTTGTGGTAAATTTTGGATCATGTTCTTAATGCTCTATTGAATAATATTTTATAAGTTATTATTTCGTTAGCCAGTTAATTGGATTAACTATTTGCACAGGTATCTTGCAATAGTTACTGGGTTTAGAAAAGCATTCTAACTTGATTAATCTAGCAGGCATCTCTAGATCTTGAGGGTTATGGTGTTTATCTAGCCCCTATTGACCTTAAGTGTGTAGAGGCTTTAGTGATTCAGATTGTGAGCGTGAGAGGAAGTCGTCGATTGAACCAGCCAACTCCCAAAACAAGAAAGCTTAAGAACTCACTTCGTTAAATTTCAAGCCTTATCTAACAATTGGTTTTGCAGAGATTTTGGCCATTGCTCACCCATTTAAATTATTTCACTGATCTATTTTTATTTATTGTGCATTTAAAGAATAGATTTGCTTATAATAGCGATAAAAAATTGTGTATATTGTAAAATAAAATTTTGTAGATAATTTTATTTTCTAACGCTTGTGTGCAACTGGGGTTTTGGGGTTTTAGGGTTTTGGGATTTATTTTGATTTTCTGTATATATTAGGGTTTTAGGATTTTGAAATTTTATTTGTGTAGGTGATCTTCAAGCTAGAACTGAAGATTTTTCGAGGGTTTCAAGGGTTTCATCCCTTGGAAAATTTTTAGAGGGATTCTAGAGGTGGATCTAGGCCTAGGAAGGCGAGATCCGCCATCTATTACTCCTCTAAGCTTGACGCTCAAGCCCAAGGAGAAAACGTCAGCCTTCAAAGGAGATTTTTGTGATCATTTGCAGATGAATTTCAAGATCTGAAGCAGTTTTTGAATTCTGTGAGGGTTTCAAGAAGTTTTAGGGTCTCTTGCCCCAGCGTGGCACTTTTTCTTCCCTGCGGCAGCCCTCATTTTCCTTCCTCTCTGCCTGTCATGGCCCTATTTCTCCTCCTAACCCTCACGGCTTGCATTCTTCTTCCCTGCCGTGGGCCTAGATCCCTCTTCTCCTACCTTATTTCTCCTCCAAGCTCGTCGTTGCCCCTATTCCTCCCTGCGGCAGCCCTTTTCTCCTTCTCTAAGCCCTTCCTCTCCACCGCTCACCTCTTTACAGCCCTCCGCTGCCCTCAATCTCCCTCTAGTCCTCTCGGCCCTCACTGTCGTGGCCTCTAAGGCCTTCATTCCCCCATCACAGCCCTGTTCTACCCATTTTTCAAGCCCACAGGCCCCTATTTGCCCTAGATGCCAGGCCTTCAAGCCTATCCATCCCCAGCCGTGCGCCTAATTGAGCGTTGTTGTCCTCTTTCCCTCACTGTTTAGTAATAGACTGAATTTTGGGCTAGCGTTTGTTGAATTTTGAAGAGATATCAGGATGATTCTTGTGTTTACAGGTGGTCTAACCTACCGAAGAAGTTTTGGGCATTCTCACTAGGCTTATACAAGCTCAAAGGACTCACTGGTTTGCACCCTCCAACCTTTTGTTTCCTCACTGCTCATCTACAGCTAAGAAATTACTTCATAACAGTGATTAAATCATTATAAAAGTGCCCTAAAAAATAATTCATAAATTGTCTAATAACCCAAGGAATTAATTACATTAGTGAACACTGAAGCATTCTTCGTTTGGCACAAAATTGCAAATTCCATTTATGTTTTGAAATCTTACTAAAGTCTGATAGAAACAATGACATTTACTTCATCTAATTAACACAAAAATTTCTTATACATTGCCAAATACATTAATAAGTTAATTGGATAATCTGGGCTTTAATTTGGATTAAATCTGCAAGTTTTGGGTAACGGTTGTCACTGCATCGTAAGGTCTGAAATACATCAGTGGCACAAGTGCATTTTTTCTCTCTCATTTAAGTAAAGAAAAGGAAATAAGCAATCTGGAAAAATTTGACACTCGGCATAAGTAGCTTATCACTGCCCTATTGCTCACTGTTATCTTACTTGCTGATGACATAAGTTTACTTGGTAATCACTGAATATCATTTTATGTCCATGCTCTAATAAGCTTGGTTGCTTAAGAAATAAATCTAAATTGTTCACTGTTGTCATAAAATCATTTGCTGCTCCTTTATCATTAGAACATAAATAGCTTACTGCTGTTCTAAGTTGCTCATTTATGTCATTTAGATTCTAGATATCATAAGTGGCTCTAAGCGCTTTCTTGATTCGTAAGATTGTTAACATTGGATAGAGAATATCTTGTTGGGCATCTTGTTTACATCATTTGTCTTTTAAGATTTAATGGTCTTCATCATTCTAATTGGTACAAGAACATTGATATAATTCTCATTTCATTGCTAATATATCTTATTGAAAGATAACCTTACATTGGCGCTTTAAGATCTATAGAATTGTAAGTCTTCTTGTTTCATTTGAGCATCTCTTTGGCATTTTCTAATTTAACTAAGGAACATTGGTTACATTGTCTAATAATCGTTCGCTAAGTGTTCTAATAGAAAGGTGCTCTAATTGACAAATTGTTACTACTGACTTACTTTGTTGGGCACGTCTTGTCAATTTGGCACATTCTCTTATGGTTATGATTGTTTTTTAAATATCATTGTCAGTACTTATTTCCTTGATTCAAGTTTTAATCATAGCTTAAGTACTTGATCATTAAGCAAATCTCAACATAAGATTCACTCTTCATTCTTGCATTGCATCCTAAGTTAACTTGCATTAATAACTTACCTCCAAGCATAAGCTTGGTTGATAGACTTTTAGGGCCACTCTTTTCATTTAGCTTGAAGGGCTTAGCAACTCTTCAATGATTAACACTATGACCTTGTAACCGTCAGAGCCATAGTCTCTACAGCGCCAGAGGTCTCGGGTGATAGGAGCCTGACAAAAGGTATCATTAATCAAGCCCTTTCTTGCTCCTTGTTGGCCTCTTTCCTACAACCTATCTTGGAGCCTAGCTTCAAAACAGTTAAGGGAAGGTCATACTTGGATTAGGCATTTACTTAAAACTAACCAGCATCTTTGCATCACACCTAGATCTTAAGATTTGCATAGCATCAAATCAACAATTGTCCATCCAGTTACTTGGTCTCAATTTTATAACAAGCAAGAGTGTTGACTTCATAAGGCATTGGTCTCAAATATAAATTTAATTTAATCCTTAAAATCTTGCTAAATTTAACTAGGTAGCTAGGCCACTCCACTGTCTCCCGGACTCATTGGTTCCCAACTTGTCCTTCATCATCTCATTTCCACTAAGGTCTACCCCCCATATCCTGTTGTTGGGACACAGCTAGAACGGAGAGGTTGGGGATCAAGGTGACAACCCCTAACCTGAGTCGTTGTCGCGGTGCCTGTACAATATGATCCACAACACATACCATGCCTATCAAAGTAAAAGGAACTCTCTATGAACATCCCCGTCCCGGTAAAGTGATAAATTGCTCATCACTAAAGGGTTTATCTCATTGTTACATTATAATCAAAGAAGCTTATTTTACAAGCAATGAAAAGAAAAGAGAAAGGCAAATTTTGGTGCTTGGAAAATAAAGGCAAGAAAAGCAACATAGGCAAGCTAAGCGCGCTCCCTCTACAAAGGTGCTCATGAACAATGTTTTGATATAACCTGGTACAAGACTATCATTCCATTCATGAAGTAAACCCTAGTCCATAACACTATTACATACACCTATCTTTTGAAAGGATCAACCTACGAACTATTCCTCCCCTTTGGGTTGGAAACACCTAATAGGGCATTGTAATAACCCTCCCATGCCTAAGCATGCTAACTTGTGTACAAATAATAAGCAAGGAAAACATTTGAAGATGATGCTTATGTAATTCTTTGATGCCTTTAACATTTGAATATGGCCTCTAATACATTTATGGTTCTTGTATCTATGATGTTGATCTCACTTGATACTTTGAGTATGTGTTAGATATTAGCTCCCAAGTACAACAGTGATCCCTTAAGGGATTGTATGATGCTTCTCTAGCATTTCAAAGAGGATGTTCATCCCTTTGATGATGACACAATACACTTTGACAAAGAATGTTCAGCACTTATTAAGGAGCATTGATTCGATGATGACTTGACACAATTGATGACACCCTCACCCACCTCCAGGACCTTAGATGTTATCTACAATATCCAAGAAGATACCTTGAAAGATGATGTAACCTAGAGGTAGTTAAGTGCCCCTAGGCTAGTGTTGCACCTACTTGATGGACATTGCCCTACTTTTGAGGATATTTGATGATGATGTTGACATGGGACCCCTTTAGAGGGAATTGTATATTGTTTGCCGTGATGACATCATGCCCTATCATGATGATATCCTCTTCTTGATATTTTAAAGGATGACGTGTGCATCCTTATGAATGATGTTGGGGTTGCAGAGGCTTTACGATATCCATTTGACAAGGACACGACTTTTGAGATGAGATGCACCCCTTAGAGCTATTTATTGCACTTCTCATGGACAGACACACCTTTTGAAGGATATTGTCAACCTTGGAGGACATTTAACTCACGTATGGGTTAATTGGGACATAAGTTCATGTTATTTCATTGATATAGCTATCTTTGGAAATCACCTTGTGACCCATCCAACAAATAATCATGATTTATTATAATTTTAGGATTTTTGGGTAATTTTGGGAAAATCAAATTGGTTACCCTTATACAAATCAAGGGAAGTTGATTTCCATTGTCACGCTTAGCTACTTGCCTATTCTCTCTTGTGTGCTATGGAGCACTAGTGTAGTGAATTTCCTTGGAAGATGTTTTATGGATGGTGCTCTCTCTTGGATGATTATTAGTGAATCTTTGACAATACATGTTATACTAATGTAAGTTATCATCTTCCATCTTGTTCTTCTTGGTGATTTAGGGTTGAATGAAATTTTCACCCAAGGTTTGATGATGTCTTATGCCTCTAAAATCTTCTTGCAAAAAGTTTCATGAGGTTTCTCCTGAAGTGAACTAGGTTTAGCTCCCTCCCTTTAAATCTCTAAGAGGATAGAAGGATGTTAGGGATTAAAGAGTTGAGGGGCACAAGTTTGTCTCCCTTAATTTCATTGAATCAACTTCTATGTTTTCTTTCCAAAGATTTTTACTCCTAGACTCCATTAGTAATAGCTTGAGAAAGGCATTGACCTTATCTCTTGTGCCAATCTTTCAAAATCCTAAATATTTTTTTGTTATTTGTTCTTGGATAAATTAGGGTTTATTTACAGAAAAATCATACACCATCAACTTTATTTGTCTTATATGTTAATGTGCTAGGGTTCAGTTTTATTTGCAATTGGTTGGAAAAGTAAAATTATCAATTTACAAGCATTTTTCAGCCATAATTTCGAGTTGATGTCTAGGGTTTATTGTGTTGCTAGACTTATTTTAACCGTAGAAAATTTGGTGTAATATACTCTCTTTTTTACTCTTTTATTGGCCTTAATTTTACAATGCATTAGCATAGATTCTAGGGCTTTTTCTTATTGTTGTCGTAAACCATTTGCTTGTGGCAATTTCTAGTTTAAAACCTAGTTTATGACAGTCAAGTATAATTTCTTGATTGTATGCATTTGGGAACTTATTTGAGACCTCTATTGGCTGACCTAAGCTTCTAGATTGAACCATGGGAACCTTTGAACACACTTTTTTGGAATTATAGCTCAATCCATCCATTTCCCTAATTATTGGGTACTTATTCCTAGGTGGATTGTTGTTGTAGAATTCTAAGGGTGCATTTAGCTTAAAACAAATTAGATTACTTGATCCCTAAGATCTACTAGGGAAACCTCCCTTGTCATGGATTGTATCCATCACTAAAACAAGGAGTTGTTGTTGAGGTGACAACGGTGACACTCCCGCAATTGAACTCAATCTAGGTTGCTTAATGAGGCTTTGCACTAAGGTGCTAGATTTTGCAATAGCAACCCCAAAATGGAAATTATATTAATTAATCATTCTCATGTTTTATTATATTGTACAAATGGTCCCTTTATATAACTATAGCTAACCATACGAACTATGTCATATTTGGACATTTAGTTCAACCGTCTTCATAAATATCTCCTTAAATATTTCCATAAATCTCCCAATCAACATTCATCCCTAACATCTCTCTTTTATATTTGTCTCTAGTTCTTATACAGACCTCTAGAATTGGTCTACATCATTACGATTTATCATATTAATTTATTACAAATCACAAGTAAGAATTAATCCTTCAAAGCTAATCTGACATAGCATGATCCTCTTTTCATTCTTGTACATCATGTATGCATGACACATAATTTTTATGCATCGATGAAATATTTGGATTCATTAAACCATCATTCTTCCATATTCAAGAATAAAGAAGAATTTAATTTAAGTCTTTGGCTCAAGATACAAATTGAAAATACATTCATCACGTTCCTTCCAAAACAAAAATGGAAGGGAAAGTATTATTCAAAAGATGAACTATAATTGCAAGATTGACATAGATCCAAATGTTTTGGAGGGTATCTCCAAAATAGATTTCAATTGAGGTTTAGAAGATAGATGTAATAGCTTTTCATCATAGTTCTCAATATGAATACTCAATCCAATATGATGAAACATAAAATTTATAGAAAAATATTTTATCATCTCCTTGTTATAGCTCGATCTTCCTATATCCATTGAGTTATCTTTTCTTTCAAAACTTTTCAATATAGCATTTAGAAAAGCATTTGATTCAAGTGGGCAACCCAACAAATAAGCATCCAAAGAAATTAACTTATCTACTCTATGAATAGTACTATAAGAATATGTACCAAACATTCCTTTATAACAATACATGCTGCCATGACAAGTACATATTTTGGTTCAAGCATTTGTTTGTATAATCAACCTCACCTCAAATGTAATCATTTCATGGGCACAGTGTATGTTGTTACAATGACGTTAACTCATTTAGGACTAGATCTTGATACTAGACCATAATGATCAAAGTTGAACCATGAGCCTCTTAATCAAGCAAATTCAATGGAACCAAAATGCAACTAGAATCATAAAGGAGCAACCATTAACAAGAAAATCTACCCTAATTCATTCAACAGATCTTTTAGGTTAATTGAAATACCAAGATTCAAAATTGATTGATCTAGTAAACGCAACTCTATAGGGTTCATCATTAACTTTATGTACTTTTCACTTTTGTGGTCATTTGTTGGAAATTAATCTAATTATCTTATCACCTCCCCTCTTCTAACACTCGAAAACAGAGGTACATTCCAATGCTCTTTTTGTGATGCGTGAATAGAACTAAAATGAAAATAAGCACAAGAATTAAAGCTCCTATGAACACAAATAAACCATGTACACTGAAACTCATAGCTTCTCTTCTCCACATGTGCGAAGGACTAACTGTACTTTTTTGTTTTCTACGATGATCAAGTTGCAACAAGTTTAACCAGCATTGATCAGGTAGCGGTTGACCAAGTTTGACTGCATTTTTTTTGGGAGAAATTCTGTTTGGGCAGGCCAGATTTCTTGGCACAGAAATCGAGGTTTTCTAGGTTGTTTGACCAGCATTGACCGCAAGTTTGACTAACTTTTTCTGGACTATTTTGGGCTAATTCGAACTGTTGTTGGAGGCCGAATTGACTGGGTTTCACTGAGCTGATTTTGAGGAATAATTCTGTTGATTTGACCAATGTTGACTTTCTGGTTAGGACATCCTGTTGACTGCAGCTTGACTGGACAAATTTGACTGTATTTGGGCAAGTGAATTTTGTATATTGTACTCTCTCTCTGTTGAACTTTTGAAGAATAATAAGAAGACATGATCAAAGGGTTTCCCCACACTGGGGTTTTTCCCTGGCATTCACCAAATATTGTGTCCTCTTGTCTTGCCTTGTCTTCTGCTTTTTATTTATGTTCTATCTGCATTTACTATCATGTTTATGTGATTGCAAATCTGGAAATTGATATTGGACTAATAAGAAATATTGAAGTAAACTGCTCATAAGCATAGAACATGCCTTCAAATAGGAATGAACCTACTGCATTCTTCGCTCATGCTAAAACAAAGAACAATGCAGGTTGAAAGAAGAAATGTCGAGGAAGATCGGGATTCAAAGATGGAAGAAAGGGTCAATGCTTTATTTGTAATAGGCTTGGCCACTGTTAGGGAATGTCCTACTAGAAAGGATACACCTCGGGATGATGACAACAATCACAACAATTTCAAGGGCAACAACAATCAAAGGAATTGAAGATTCAACAACTAAGGAAAAAGGAATGTTCCCGCTACTCAACATGGAAATGGTTGACCTCCCAAAGATCAAGAAACTCTAGGTATGATGAATCTAATGTTGAAGATAACAAGTAAAAAGAATTTTATCTTATATATGCCCTCTCTACTGCCTCTCCACTGGATACCTTGGAAAATTGGTTAATTGATAGTGGTGCCTCAAGGCACTTTACTGGGTATAAGGAAGCTCTTACAAATCTAATAGAAAAGGATACAAATTTGGAAATCATTCTTGAGGACAATGCCACTTATCCCGTAAAAGGAGTTGGGAATGTTAATCTTCAATTGAATCAAAGTAACACCATTCATCTACAAGAAGTACTATGTGTACCTGATCTAAAGAAGAACCTGGTATCTATCTCGGTGATGGAAGGCAAAGGATTCAAAGTGGCATTCATTGATGAAAAGGTACATGTTTGGAAAAGGAATTTCGTAGAAGCATTTACTCTTAGATTCAGGGTTGATAGCCTATACCAAGTTGAAGGAAGCCCATTAGGAGCTTTGTCTTGCGACACATCTCTTCAATCCAAATTATGGCACCGGAGGTTTGTTCATCTACATTATAAGGCTCTACCCGATGTAAGGAAGATGGTGACAACTATGCCCAAATTTAAAGTAGAACATGAAGGTGTTTGTCGGGGATGTGCCGAAAGAAAACATACAAGGGGACCATTCCACTCAAGTGATAACAAGACTACCGAAATTTTCCAATTGGTTCATTCTGATCTATCCGTTATGTTGCTAGTCATCTTTGGAAGGATATTTATATTATGTTAACTTTGTAGATGAACTCTCTCGCGAAACTTAGATTTCTTCCTTGAAGAAGAAGGACAAAGTGTTCACATGGTTCCATTCTTTCAAAGCCTTGGTCGAAAATCAAACAGGGAAAAAGATCAAAATATTGAGGACCGATAATGGAACCAAATATGAATCAAATGAGTTCAATGACTATTGTAGAAAAGTTGGCATTAAGAGGGAGACTACTACCGCATATAGTCCCGAACAAAATGGAGTTGTTGAAAGGAAGAATCGTTCCATTATAGAAGCTACCCGTCCCATGCTTCATGATCAAAGCCTTCTGAAGTTCCTATGGGTGGAAGCTGCTAACACTGTCGTATATTTTCAAAATAGATGCCCTCATCAAGCGTTGGACTCCAAAACTCAAGAAGAAGTTTTCACTGGTAAGAAACCTGATGTTTCTCATTTTAGAATTTTTGGTAGCCCTGTGTATTTTCATGTGCCGAAAGAAAAGGAAAGCAAATTGGATGCATCTAGGAAGAAAGGAACATTTGTGGGCTACAGTGAAACTTCTAAGACATATAAAATCTATGTGTCTAGTCAAAGAGAAGGGGAGATAAGTCATGATGTCACCTTCGATGAAGATGCTCTGCCCTTGGGAAGATTAGTAACCTTCCTACTCCAAGAAAGGACAAAGAAGCAAATACAGGAAAGCAGGGAGAACCGCAGGATGAGTCGACGCCCGATGTTGAAGGACCAATGGATCCCATTGATCCACCCCCTCATGAGCCCTCCTTCTCAAAAAGGAGACCCTCATGGCTGAGGGAAACTCTCGAAGATACCGAGAGATATATTGAACCTAGGGGGACATTTAGGGAAAGTAAGAAGTTGAATAAGTAACTACCATGAGCACCATTATTCAAACTGAGAATTGCAGATTCGAAGAAGCTGTGAAGCACCATGTTTGGAAGGATGATATGAACGAAGAGTATGAGTCGATTATTAAGGATGATGTCAGGGATGTGGTCCCTCGACGCAAGGACAAATTTGTTGTCACCTCGAAATGGCTCTACAAGATCAAGCATGGAGCTGATGGAAGTGCTGAAAAGTTCAAGGCCAAGTTTGTTGCTCAAGGCTTCTCTCAAAAGGAAGGTGTGGACTACGATGAGATATTTGCACTAATTGCCCGATATACCACCATTCGTTCGATTATAGCCCTTGTTGCCTCGCAAGGATGGAATCTACACCAGATGGATGTCAAAACCGCCCTCTAGCATGGTTCAATTAAGCATGATCCAGATCTTGGGGGGAGGCCCCCAAGATCTAAAAGATTGAAATGGATTTTGGGGGAGAGGCCCCCAAAATCTGAATGGGTGGATAAATACCATGAGTGGATGCCACTTACAATACAATGGGTAAATTCCATGGGTGGATGAATACCATGGATTGATGCCATTTTCTATTTGGATCATTCCTCCCTCCTTAAGAAGTAATGGTCCCCATTGCGTGAAGTTCCCTCCTGCGAAGCCTTTGTTGAATATGAAGAGCCACTGAAGAGAAGGGTTTTATGTGATTAACCCATAACATGATGAACGAAGATCTGAGGATAGATGTAATGCTTGGGACCAACTGTGATACTGACAATGTACGGCCTAGCAAATGGACTTCGATGAAGTGTGGGTTTGTGAATGACCCATAATCATGATGAACCAAGGTCCAAGGATAGAGATACCCTGTAATGCTTGTGACCAACTATGATACTAACAGTGTGCAGCCTACCAAATGGACTTCGATGAAGTGTGCATTTGTGGACGATCCATAACCATGATAAATGAAGATCCAAGGATAAAGATACCCTGTAATGCTTGTGACCAACTGTGATACTTGTTATGTTCCTATACCAATAGGTGTCAAATATCATGATTGACTTGGTTTAGTTCTGTAATATGTACATACCTTTGCTTGTTGCAAATGTTTTCCATATTCAAAATCAAAATTAAAAAATGTAAAGAGGGTATGTCCTAGAAAAAGAATAAAAAGACAAAAAGAATGAAAAGGTCAGAAAAAAATAAAAAATGAATCCCAAAAAAGAAAAAAAGACTATGAAAGTGTGCAAGTCCAAATTCCACTACTATTTTACTTTTTGTATAATAATGATTGTGTGCAACTTGTTACTTATGCCACGATCCATGGTAACCAAATAGTTTAATCTTGGTTATTCCATGTTTTGAATTTCATGCTTAGAGATAGAGAATAAAATCTGACCAAACTGTTTAATCTTGGCAGATAAGTAGATAGCTAGAGTGAATAAAGGAGCTCAACAGTTTAATCTGAGCCCTTGGATGTAACAAGGATAGACTTAGATAGAATTCCATTGTAAAAGAAAAGTTTGATAAGAGTTTGCCAGTTTAAGTGCACCCTAATGAAAGAAGAAAAAATGGTAGGATAAGTAGATAGAGTAAGTAGATGAATGGTTGCAGAATTACGTATGATGAATGATTACCTGGATATCAAGTCGTATACTTTCATCATCAAAAGCACTTAAAGGTATGGATGACAATGAAGACATTTACATCATAGACAAAAGTCAAACTAATTAACCTCCTCACTCATTTTTCCTTAAATTTTACTAATTTCCCATAAGTACTAAAGGTACCAACAACCTAAAAGTTAAAGAGGCTCAAAGCATTTCTCTGACTTCTGGAGGGACCGAACCCTCGACCCAATAACTTGTAAGGCCTAAATGCTAAAGCCCCTTCATCAAAATTCACCCCCTCCATAATTCATTCATTCCCTTCAAATCCTTTTCCTAGAGTAAAATCACTCTTTTACTTGGGAAAAATAAATGATTCTTCATAAAAACCCCCCAAACACATTTTAGCCTAAGTCATAAATGTTGGATGATAAATGCATTTCCAAAAACATTTACTTAGCACATTTTCTTTTTCCATGGTCATATTATCTTCTAATTCTTATTATTTATTCAACTCCTGAAACAAATTACCCTTTCCCATATATATTATTAATAAAAATCTCAAAATAAATAAATATCTCATCCCAATGGTTTGCAAAATAAACCATAATAAAGTTAATTAAGTTGGATTAATTAATTGAACCGCGATTAATTAAGAGCCAAAACCCCCGACGTGTTAAAAAGGGATTAATTAGTCACCTGGATTAATTAATAGCCTCTCCGCCAATACAATCATCCCGATATAATTAAAGTCATTTAATTATGTTGATTATGCTATCGGGCCCCCTCCGTTAACTCCCAAACACTTCCCGCTACCGACTGTCGTTTGATCTGCCTTCTCGCATCCAACGATTCTCGCTCATATCGGACGGGTTTTTTGGTTGAGCGTTAACCACCTGATACAAGTTGTTTTGACTTTTCGCCAATACGTGTCATTCAATTTGTGACATTGCGCGACCCTCTGCCAAAACCACCAACCTCCCAAAAGCAGTGCGATCAATCCTATTTACCGCTTGCACTAAACGACAAAGTGTCCCATCAGTTAGTTGACACCAACTGTCGTTTTCCTATTCACCCACCAAAAGTCATTGACTTTGTGCATAAAAACAAAAATGCTCATTGTTTTTCCTTTTTTCCGAGAAAAGAAAACTTTTGTTCCATGCACACACAGAGTACGTCTAGACCAGCAACTTACTCCCAACCGCCAACCACCATCAGTCGCTGAACTACAAGCCACTGCAGACCACTGTGCGCACCCAGCAAAGCATTCACTAAAGCCATTAATGACCCTCCCTATCAACCCAACGTTTTCCTAACAATTTGTTTTGTTTTACAGGCGATAAAAAGACCACAACCTTGGATAAAAGGTCTTAATACTAGTCATAAGACCTATTTACTCTGAGATTGTTATCAAGTCTATTCAAATAGAGATGGAAAATAAAACATACAGTAAAAAGACAAGCAAGGGAAACATGGTATTAAAAGGATTTACTGTTGAAACAGACAGTAAAAACCTAAAATATACGGTGAAGTTAAAAGGACACAATAAAGAACAGTCAAAGTGTATCAGGGTTAAAGAGTATCAGATTGAAGACCAAGTCAAGTAAATCAGCTAGCATGAAGATAAACAACAGAAAAGATAGTCACAAAGCAGAGCATACAAATTCATGTCAAAGTGAAGACAGATGAAAAACAGAGTGGTAAAAGTAAACAGTAAACATGGATGCAATAAGGGTTAAACAGAGATGAAAACACTTTCACCAGCAACAATGAAGTTTATCCAAAGTAAAAATGAAAAACAATTAAAAGAAATTCAAGATTAAAAGTCAGAGCAGAAATGGTACATTCTTCAGAAATTTCCTGTTTAAGTCATAGATTTGTAGAAACTATTGTGACCAATCCAAGATGTATTTTGAAAAACGAGAGGAGGCTTTTGTTCCTAAAAGGCTAATCTACAAAAACCTCTCTCACTTTTTACACAGGTACTACCAAAATGGAGTTAAGTGCATGTCTTCGAAGCCTATTTTTCAGTTTGTGCATAGTCATGTTTTTGACATCTTTTTGCAGAGAATATTGTGAACAGATGGAGCTGAATTTTGAGAAACTAAGAGAGGTTTATCTCAAAACATTTTTATCTACAATAACCTCTTTCACTTTTTACATATCTATCTCGGATTAAGATATACAAGTGTGTCATTGGACCCTAAGTTTGCAGAATTTCTGGGGCAAAATGCACAAAGGAAGGATGCAGTTAGTGACTTTTCACTTCTTTGTCACCATAAATCCATAAACATAGTGCCAAATAGATTCATTAGTTTTGAATGTCCTTTATTTAAGTTCTATTATTGTAAAACAGTTTGAGATATTTGTAAACCAATCTTGATATTTTTTTCAAGATATTTCAGTTTAGAATTTGTATAAATACTTCTTCATTTGAAGTATTTTGGGTGGATTCTATAACATCTCTGTAAATCTATGCTATCAAGCTGAGAAAGCTTTTGTACTCAAATCTGGATTTTTGCTAGAAAAGAATGAAAGTTGAGAACATTTCATCAAATTCCCGTGCAGTATAAGTACAAATAAGTATTCTATCCTTGTGATTTTATGTGTTTTCTATATGTTTCAATGTTTCATGCATCTTAAATCTAAATGGTAAAATAGTCAAAGTTTATCAGAATTAGTTTTATTGCTCTTTGTTATCAACAGTTTACCGTTTTTATGTTTTCTTCTAAGCTATTTTGATAAAGGAATTGTTAATTGCTCCTCTATGCCCGTAGTTTTTCTCATAAGTCCCTGTATAGGATTCTTAATTGCCCTCTCCTAGTTGACCTGTCTTCCTTTCTTCTTTCTAATCCTGACTTGAGGATTCTTGATTGCCCTCTAGTTTTGAGCAAAAATATCACCCATTCAAGCCCCAAAGTTTGTTTTTATTTTATTATCCTGCCTATTGAACTCATACCTTAGCAATTTGACTTGATCCAGTGAATTATCCTTGATTGACTCCATAGCCCAATGGCCTAAAAGCCTAGTTTGCCCATTTGTTTCAGAACTCCACCCTCTCAAACAACACAACCTCACTGAAAATTAATAGCTAGCCTAAAATATTTTCATACAAAGCTAAATCATAAAGAGAGAGCCCTCTCTGAGTGTAGATTGGCTAGAATCTATACTTAAAAGATTGGTTTGTGGTTACTTCGGACCCTTTCCTTCTTCTAATAACTTCTAATGAAAATCTGAGTGATAACAATACTAACAGTGTGCGGCCTAGCAAATGGACTTCGATGACAACGATTTTGTGCAATTGACCCATAACCGTGATGTTGGTTGTTGATGAAGTAGTAGGTGCCTACATAGCCTGGGCTGGGAGGGCATGTCTCCAAAGACCTAAGCCAGATGTTGTTATGCTGAAACTAATGAATGTGAAGCAAGTACCTACTAAAGCGAAGTGGGAGGGCACGTCTCTAAAGGGAACCCGCTCTGAATGTTGCTCCAGATTTAAAATGTACATAACTCGGTCAATATAACTCGAAATCTTTATTATCACTTGTTTTTGGAAACATAATGACCATTTTGCATCTTCCCATGTGTTGGCAATCCTTATCTGGACACTCTGGAATCTCAAATTCGTGTTGCAACTGTTCTGTCCTCACAAAAGTTCTAAAAGAATAGTTGATTTTAAATCAGTGATATCTCCCACATCCGAACTCCGATCTGACCCATTTTTTTTTAATTGGGTAATTTTTCAAGAGGAGCTCAGATCTGCAATCATTGTCCTGAAATTCTGCACAAAAATTGCAAAAAATGATAGAAGAGTTGTCGTCCACGAATTATCGTCAAAACAATTTCTACAACATAGCTGATTTTAAATCAACGATATCTCCCTCATCCGGACTCCGATTTGACCCTTTTTTTTAATTTGGGTATTTTTTTGCAAGGAAACCAGATCTTTTATTTGTTTTTGTAAATTTTTCCCCAAACGTTTCAGATCTGATCAGCAAACTCGCACCAAAAAAAATCTTGCAAAAAAATGAAATAAATGAAAAATTCTTCCTGCTTGGCCCAAGAAAGTGCTCTATGGAGGTCGCAAAATGTGCCTAAAGTTTGTTGAATATTGCTGCAAAAATTTGAAACTGAAATATGCATTAATCCCTCATTCCTATGGAAACATACCCTGCCCTAATACCATGCCTCCCCCCAAGATCTAAAAGATTGAAAAGGATTTTGGGGGAGAACCCCCAAGATCTGAAAAATTGAAATGCTAGAAGAAAAAGAGGAGAATACCCAATAAACAAAACCAAAAAGAAATTTTTTATTAAAATGGAGTATAATTGTAAAAGCTACATTGTGGAGGACAAACTGTCCTTTTACAAGATGTGACTTGTTACTTATATCCTTTATCGGTTACAATACCACTGGTAAATTCCATGGGTGAATGAATACCATGGGTGGATGTCACAATACCATGGGCAAATACCATGGGTGGATACCACTTACAATACCATGGGTGGATAAATACCATGAGTGGATGCCACTTACAATACCATGGGTAAATTCCATGGGTGGATGAATACCATGGGTTGATGCCATTTTCTATTTAGATCGAAGGAGTAAGCCTATGTAGGCAAAATAGAACAACCAGAGGGGTTCGAAGTTCAAAATCATCAAACACATGTATGCAAGTTGAAGAAATCCCTCTCTGGATTGCAATAAGCTCCCCGGGATTGGTATGAGAGGATCGGCAGATATTTCATGAAGTTGGGTTTTACAAGAAGTGAAGATGATCTGAACCTTTACTTTAAGGTTGAGAATGATAGACCTCTCATCTTGGTACTTTATGTGGACGATCTCTTTCTGACAGGTGCAAACCCTCTCGTTCATCAATGTAAGAGGGAGTTGGCTTCCAAATTCGAGATGAAGGACCTAGGACTGATGCATTATTTCCTAGGATTGGAGGTCTGGCAAAAGCCAGGTGAGATTTTCCTTTCTCAAGGAAAATACATTGTGAAGCTACTTGAAAGATTTGGGATGGTGGATTGTAAGTTTGTGACTACTCCGATGGAACTTAACTTCAAGAAGTTATGCAGAAGTGTTGTTGGGTCCAATTTGGGAAATCTTTATAAGTAACGTCAACTCGTGGGGGCTCTAATGTTCTTGGTGAACTCCCGTCCAGACATATGCTTTGCAGTGAATACATTGAGTCAATTTATGGTCAAGCCTCATCACATACATTGGATTTCTACCAAGAATCTTCTGAGATATCTTTGGGGCATAATCACCTATGGACTGAGATACACTGTCAGGAATGTGAGGCTGCATGGTTATTCTGATGCTAACTAGGTTGGCAGTGTGGTGGATCGTAAGAGCACATCGAGATGTGGCTTCTCTCAAGGTTCTGCATCGATATCCTGGATGAGCAAGAAGCAGAAATCGGTGGCTGTGAGCACCACTGAGACCGAATATATTGCTACTAGTATGGCCTCATGTGAAGTTGTTTGGTTGAGGAAGCTCTTTAGTGAGTCATTTGGACATGTGCTGGATACCACTGTGATCTTCTACGACAACCAAAATGGGATTCGTCTTTCTGAGAATGTTGTGTTTCATGACCGCTCCAAGCATATTGATATCAGGTACCACTTTATCCGGGATATGGTACAACAGGGAGCAATAAGGCTCCATCACATTGGGACTGATGATCAGGACACAGATATTCTTACAAAGCCCTTGGGGAAGGTCAAATTCTTAACCTTTCGTGAACGACTTGGAGTCATGGAGAGGCCCTCTTATGAAGGTCTCGTTTGAGTTGCATATTGAGCTTTGGGAGCTCCGGGGGGCTTAGGGTACTTCTTGGAGCGATGACTGACCATAGGGTGATTGGTTCACCTTCCCCTAGTGGTGCGTTGTGTACAAGGTGAGTGGTTCACCTTCCCCATGATGGTTGATATATGCATAGGATGAGTGGTTCACCTTCTCCTGCCAATACATCCTACCCATGTAGTCTGGGACTCATGGGAAGTACCTCTCGTCTAGCCAATGAGTAGGAAATGAGGATAGGGACCATAGTACTACCGATGGACGCATCGTGTACTACCGTACTCCCTATGCTAGGATGTTTGATATTGATCTGGGATCATGGAGACTAACTTTGAATCAATGGACATTGGAGAGTGGTATGATACAGTCTTGGTCATTGGAGACTAACTTCGGGTCAATGGAGAGTGTATGACACAATCTCGATCATTTCTTCTTCATTATTTCTTCATGGTTCAACAGAGCAGGGCAGGGTATAACAGGGATGTCAAAGATGGTACTGATTGACAGATGATTTGGAAGGTGGAGTTCTCCCTAGTTGAGAGGGAGTGTTAAAATTAGCAACTAGGGCCAAACTCCACTTTGGACAGCTCATATGATGAAGCTATATTTTATTGGATTCCTCTTCCGAGAGGTGTAGGATTGATCTAAAGATCATCTCATTCTGACATGTACAAATGGAATTATGAATTTATTTCTTTTATGGACAAATTGTCAAGGTCGGTCAACAAATTATTGTAGGCTCAGAAGCCCAAAAGTCATGTCTTTTCATCCTCAACATTGCATATAAATAGAAGGAGCATCTACCTCATATGGACACTCATCATCACTCACATATCTCTCTCTCCGCATCTGATTGGGTCATACGGATTTCTGGGCAGCTTCTCTCCTCCACACGTGCAAAGGGCTGACTATACTTTTTTGTTTTCTATATTGACCAAGTTGCAACAAGTTTGACTAGCATTGACCAGGTAGCAGTTGACCTTGTTTGACTGCATTTTTCTTGGGAGAAATTTTGTTTGGGCACACTGCATTTCTTGGCACAGATTTCAAGGTTTTCTAGGTTGTTTGTCCAACGTTGACCACAGGGAATTTGACCGCAAGTTTGACTTTGCGTTGACCGAGTTTAATTGACTTTTTCTGCACTGTTTTGGGCTCATTGAAATTGTTCTTGGAGGCTGAATTGACTAGGTTTGACCGAGCTGATTTGGAGGAATAATTCTGTTGATTTGACCAACGTTGACTTTCTGGTTAGGGCGTCCTATTGACTGCAGTTTGACTGGATAGATTTGACTATATTTGGGGAAGTGAACTTTGTATATTTTACTCTCTCTGCTAAACTTTTGAAGAATAATAAGAAGACTTGATCAAAGGGTTTCCCCACATTGGGGTTTTTCCCTGACATCCGCCAAATATTGTGTCCTGCCAAATATTGTGTCCTCTTGTCTTGGCTTGTCTTCTGCTTTTTATTTATGTTCTATCTACATTTACTATCTTGTTTATGTTATTGCCAATCTGGAAATTGATATTGGACTAATAAGAAAAATTGAAGTAAATTGCTCTTAAGCATAGAACATACCATAGTTATCTAAAATTAACATATCACTAATACAAGTTGCTTCAACAGCATACTGAGTACTTATCTTGTTGTAGGTGCTACTCCATCATTGATCATTGGTGAAGAAATCTCTTATCTCCTTATCTTATGCTCATGATATTCTTATCATTATTTTCTTTGTCATTTCATGGTGGGTTCAAGTCCCTTTTTAGTTATGGTGTCCTCTAGTTTGTTGTTGTATTTCCTAGTGGTTTTCTTGGATGCATGTTCCACTTCATTATCCATATCCATCATTTGGTCTAGGTACTAATTATTTTATCACATTTCTAATTTACCTAAACAATTTTCATATCACTCATATTCCATCATTTATCCACAAATAGTGTGCAAGACCCATTTTCATCAAGTTCCATATAATTTTCCTGCATAACTTAACTCTCATTTGGCATATTTCAATAAAACATCATTTTTTATGTGTCAACATGACAAAGTGGCTTGGGATATTTTTAATGCTAATTAATCAAATCCAAACCTAAGGTTAAAATTCTAAATTATTGGCCTATTTTATTAATGGGTTCGAAACCTTAATCAAGATCGTATGCCCTAAGTTCAAAATTAACGTGGGAATACAACTTATGCATGAGGAGCACAACTTGTGGGTAGCATTCCCCTTCAACATGTTGAAGCAATTCTCAAATTTTGACCTAAAAAAAAATTGTTGAAAGTGATTTGCTCTCATGATAATGCATTGGAGTTACATTGGCCTAGTTCACACTAACACATGCCACCTTGACGAAATGTTTAATTCACTAGGCATATATGTTGAAGAGTCTCCCTTCATGTCCACTTCCACTCTATTTAACCATTTTTTTAATCTCACCAATATTTATGCATACTAATTTAGATGGTGTGCTCCACCAGATGGTCAATTTCAACCTTTGAATTGGTTTTTTTACACGTTTTAACCTTGATTGGCTTGATACTTGAGCACACAATCTATTTTGAAAAAATCCTTCATATATTTTGATGTTTGCATGAAATAGGGGTTACATGGATATTATTATTTGATTCAATGGACTTGGTATCTTGGGGAACTACTTTCTATTTTTAGATAGCTTAAGCATTTTTTCATTGATATTGATGGATCTCTCTTCTAGGCTTGCACCCTAGGATTTTGTTATTCTCTCAAGAGGATTAAAATATTATTTTGACAACAAATTCCATATTTTGTAATATTATTTTATATGTTTGACTCATTAAAAATGTATTTTGTTTGATGTGGTTGAACCTAGAACTCTATATATAAGCAATGTTCCACCAAGGTTTCGGGACGAGGGCGAGGGAGAGAGGATACGCGGGAGCGGTCTATGCAAAAGCTCCCCACCAATTTTTAAGAAACATGGGGGGGACGTCAGTGTCTTAAAAACTTATAAATATAAAATACAATTTATAAATCAATGAATCATATCACAGAAACAAATTTAAAACGAAAACTTAAAAGCTGCAAAGCATGATCATTGATATGAATATCATTATCAAATAAATTATAAAAGTCAATAAAAAAATCAATAATGAACAGTTTTGCCTTCAAAATCAATAATTTCTCCTAACGCCAACACTGAACAGTTTTCAGAACATCACTTTTCCATAACACAAATAAGTGGAGTCGTGAATCATTTGTTTACCAGAAAAGCATTTCTCAAATAGACAATGTTGCCAATAAGAGGGAAAGCTTTTGTTCTGTAATTGATAGTTGACAGTGGACTCAGAAAAGCACTACTTATTTGCACTATGTTATGGTTCAGCTCTACTCCTTTCATGACCAGAGTTGCCCTCTGTTTGTTGGATTTCTTATCTTTCAATCACTTTCTTTGCTTCTCACTGGTCTTAGAATGGTCGTTGTGGGAAACTGTTATAATACAAGGGTTGAGTTAAAATGGTTATGGGGACAGGCAGGGCTTGAGTCTATCTGCAAGAATATATTTGAGTATGGCCACTAGTTCTTTTCTATTAAGATAGATTGGAGGGACGTGGATGCTCAGGAAAAAGGTTGGAGACCAAAAAATAGGAATGAAAGACGCATAATAATGTAACCAACTTTAGTGGTCTTATTTGGTTCTGTGTAAACAATATTGCAAACATTGTGTTGGCATTTATATGAATATCATTATCATATAAATTATAAAAGTCAATAAAAAAATCAATAATTAACAGTTTTGCCTTAAAAATCAATAATTTCTCCTAATGCCAACACTGAACAGTTTTCAGAGCGTCACTTTTCCATAACACAAATAAGTGGAGTGAGTCATCTGTCTACCAAAAAAGCATTTCTCAAATAGACAATGTTGCCAATAAGAGGGCGAGCTTTTGTTCTGTAGTTGATAGTTGACAGTGGACTGAGAAAGGCACTACTTATTTGCACTATGTTATGGTTCAGCTCCACTCCTCTCATGACCAGAGTTGTGTTCCGTTTGTTGAATATCCTATCTTTCAATCACTTTCTTTGCTTCTCAGTGGTCTTAGAATGGTTGTTGTGGGAAACTGTTATAATACAAGGGTTGAGTTAAAATGGTTATGGGGACAGGCAGGGCTTGATCATTGATATGAATATCATTATCATGTAGATTATCAAAGTCAATAAAAAATCAATAAAGAACAGTTTTGCCTTAAAAATCATTAAACAAAATCGAATTTGGTCAAAGTGAAACGACCCCCCACGACCCCCTTTTCAGAAACAACCCCTCAACGAGAGGAAACAACCTGCTGGCAAGTCCCCCTGCGTACCCTGTTTTTTGGGAGCGTGGGGAAACAACCCCCTCTCGTCCCCAAGTCCCCGAAGCGTGGGGGAGCTAGGAAACTCAACCCCGAAGGGGGGAGGGGTCCCCATGGAACATTGTATATAAGAGACTACCCTCACTTGTAATAGGGATTGTTAAGTGAGATAATATTAGAGCACTAGGGGTGGCAGGAAGGGGAGGGTAATTCTATGGACCAGAGGAGGTCAAAGTTTTCAAGAACTCATGGGGTCTTGGTCATATGACAAATAATCAAGCAGAGATATATGGTCTCCACCAGGGACTTTTGGTAGCCAAATAACATTAGGTGGACACACTTACAATTATGTGAGATTCTCTCCTAATCCTGCATCATCCAGTGAAAGGTTCACTCCAAAAGAAGAAAACTATGGAGAACATCATGAAAAGAATCAGGAAAATTGCAGATGATATCCCATCAAAAGCATATTTCCATGTCCTAGGAGACTTCAACAAAGAAGTAGACAGGTATGCTAACAAGGGTTGTAAATTGAAAATAGGTAAATTGAAGATTAATCGCCAAATCAGGCATGAATGGATGATAAAGTCTATTAAAAATATTCCCTAATAGTGTTGTGCTGTAAATTTTGTGTTTTGTTGGGGCAATTTTGTAAGGTATTCACCTACAAAACCCCTCTTTTTGTTAATGAGATATATTCTCGTCAAAAAAACCATCTATTCCTATTGAAAGGAGAACAATTGGAAAATTTTAATAAATTAGCTCTGTAATCCCTGATGTATTTACTGCAAACCAGGAGCGGAATTTGTTTATGTCCATGATGGCACTGTGTGACATTTGCTGCCAATTTGAACTTCTGTTATGCAGACAAAAGGATTGAAACAAGGCCATCTAAGAAATCTAGTTCAAGTGGTGGAATATATAGGTGTGAATATACTCCCTATTTGTTTTGCATTAAATATTTCTCATCCAGATAATTCAAATAGTAATAACTAAATTCAATAATATTTAAGCAAGCAAATAAGTTGGCCTAACCTTGAAAGTGATACCTTTGGGGCTGTTTCCTTGCATAACTGTCAACTTTAATTTTCAGCCATATAGTATATTTGTGACATTCTTTAGGGTAGCCTTAGATCCTTCAAATGTGAATGACTCCATTAATCCAAGAATAAATAAGCACTAGTTTCTCCCTCTACTATCCATTTAGTTCTGAATTTTCAACACTTCTAGTTTGTTGAAAATTATATAATTTTTCTATTTTACATTTGTTGTGCATTTTAGAATTTTTACAATTTCCAATCATAGTTTAGTATTTTTTAGTTTAAGTTAGACAAAACCATCATCAAAGCTTGTTGAAATTTACCTCTTTAGATTTCTGTCAAGTTTAATGCACTTCAGCACTTGAGAAATTTTAATTTCCAGCTAGTTTACTTGACATAGAATCCCATCTTAGACTTAAACTAGGTTACCATCATACTCTTCTTTGCTGAAAACACAAATTTAAATCTCTGATTGCATTTTCGTTAATTATATACATCTTTTAGACATTGTCTAACTCTTCTATGTTTTGGCCTTTTTAGCCGGAATCCGACAATACAATTTTGGGTGAGATTGTGATCTTCCATTGTTTAAAATGTGCATTTGAATGCATAAACAGATATAGGGCCCTCAAAAACCCTTGAGGCACTTGGATTATGCAAGCTTAACAAATCCCTGCCGTATTTTGAGCAAAATGAACAGGAAAATATGCCCAGAAAGATAGCCAAAACATAGAAAAGTTTGACAGCAGCCATCTTTTACATTTAGAAATTTAATTTCAGCATTTACATTTTGCCTAGGAAGTTAATTTTTGTACTTTAACTAGACAAACCTTTTTTTTTTTAAATTACATTTATTTTCAGTTTTAATTTAATTGTTGTTTCCAACAATTAACTAATTGCAAGCAACCTAATTTCAGAATTGTCCAAGACCTGAAATTCCATCTTAAAAGCAAATTTCAGCCTCAAATATTAAGAAAAGAATTCCAGAATATATATTATATATATATATATATAAAGTTTGCATTAAGCAATTTCTACATTTTGCATCATTTCTTATTGCTGTAATTTATTTCCAGAATTTTTTGAGCCTGAACTTTTCATTTACATCACTTTCTTTGCTCAATTACCTAAACCCATGTGCAAATATAAGCAGTTCATTACAACATCTTTAAATGTCATAAATAAACATCAATCAAGAAAACATTACATGACTTGCAATATAGTTCAGAATCTTCGCTTATACACTAAACCAAGTGGACTTAATTATTTCCACAGTGATACCACCCTTGAGTTGGAGAGAAACAAACCTAAAGAGAGAGGTAGTGCTACTGTGGTGACAGTTGGTAGTTAGCTGCACAATCTAGCCCCTCAGTGCTTGGGACTTTATATCATCTGGGACTGTGAGATTTTGTTGTAATTACTACTACGTGGAAGACCAAATGACCAAACAATCAATACAATCAATTCCAATTCATTCACATATTACTGTCCATGATAAATTTCTAATACCAGACAGATTTATTTTCTCACCACAATTTAATTTATCCCCAGCAATTTATTTATTTACTCAAATAATTACTGAATCACCGAAAAATAAAATCATTGGTATCTTTAATTTCTAGAATTAAATATATGAAGCAAAAATAAACCAGAGAGATCAATCACACATTGCAAAAATAAATCACCCACAACAATCCTCCATTATTTAATTATTTGGAAAATCTAGGTTTTTGACCCACAAGGATGCAAGGAAAAATACAAAATCCCAGATCATGTTACTCGGCTCCCACAGAGTGAATTCTACCCAAGGAACTCAGTCTCTAGGAAACTAGCCTTCAGATGAAATTGGCCTGGAGAACTCGGCCCAAATACCCAACCAAAAACTCAACCTCCGCCCTCCTTGCATGCCATTCTATGAAACCAGATTCGTCCTATAGGCCCCACGAATCCCGAATCCATCGTGTCCGACACGATTCTCTCCAGATTCGTGTCCAAAACCCATGACACGTCGTGTCCTTTTTTGACACGTCGTGTCCTTTTTTGACACGTCGAATCCGACTGCGTGTCACGATTTTCTCAGTGTGTCACGATTTTGGGAATCGTGTCCTGTTTTCCAGGACTCGCTAGGCTCAAAAAGTGACCTACGCGGGTATGAAAAGGCCGCATTTGGTCATTACAGCCACACATATTTTCATTTGGCAAGCGTTTTGGCAGCTTCATGATCAAGTCTAGGCCCTAGTATTGATATGCTATTCATGGTAATGTTTAAGAAAAAGTGACAATGACATTCTCCTTAATCTTCATTTTCATCCTTTTACTTAAATTTTTAACATTACCATGAAATGACTCAGGATGTTTGAGCGTGGTTCCGACCTCATTGGATTTCATATGGAGAAAGTAGAATTTTAGATTTCATTCAAAATCCAGCAGACTTATCATTTTTTCAGGATTTCAGGATTGGAGGATTGCAATGTTTCCATTGAATTTTGTCATGTATTAGGGTACGGAACTCGTATTTAATCAAGAGCACCAATCCCTCTATGTACCTTGATGTTAGTGACATTGGTTGTCGAACTCCTCTGGTCTTTGCTCCCAAACCAGGAGCTTCTGAAAATGTCGCTCCTGCTCCTATTTTTGCTCTCGCTCCCCACTTTCGCTCCCGCTCCCAAGTAACACTGAGCCAGATGATGTTGGAAACTCTAACAATAGCCAGTAGTACTGGTCACAGACTTTTGTTGTAGAGGCCATTTATAGCCTCCTTGGTTATGTGTTTTTGTTTTGATCTCTATATCATCATCGTGTATGTATTGGACAGTGCACTGGGTTCCATTTTGATATAATGGATATATTCATGAGCCTACTTTGATCATATGTTGTCTTCTATCTATATTCTAATGTTGTGTGTTTGGAAATATGAATGAAAATCTTTAAAATTATGTGTTTTTATAAAAAACAAATATTTAATGTATTTTTTACAATGCCTGAGTCATTGAAATCGAGTCGGCCGAGTCGATACCGAGTCGGAGTCGGAGTTTTAAAACATTGGTTTCAGCAGCTTCCGTCAAACTAGGGCAGTCGATATCTCGCAAACTGTCTGTCAGATTAACTTGATTCCACCACCAAAAGTTGCAACCTTCAGAGGATGTTCAGATGAACCTACAGCACAGATCAGAAGAGGAGGTTTGATGGTCCATGATGTTCAAAGTTTGGATCTGCAGTTGCAGCTTTAGTTTCAGCAGCTTCTTTCTTCACATGTGTGAGAGAGAGACCCTTTTCTACGCAGTAGAGAAGAGACTCTTTTCTGCATAGTAGAGAGAGAGAGATGTGATGAGATGAGTGAGTGCAATGAGGAAAAGTCCTCCTATATTTATACGCAACTATTGATGTTTGAATAGATGTTACTGTTGGGCTTCTGAGCCTACATGATTTGTAGATCAACTTGATAATAATTCCATAATCAAAATAAATTCATATCTCCATGAATACTTATTGGAATTGGATGATCTTTAGATCAATCCTACACCTCTCAATGAGAGGAATCTAATGAACATATTATCATCCATGAACAATATGACCCACATGAAGTTTGGCCCTAGTTTCCAATTTTAACATCTTGTGTGACAACCAAAATTTTATGAGTATTGGTTCTTGTGTAACAATACTTTTGTTATTTTTGTTGCATTAAAATACTTGAAAACATTGAGAAATCCTTTTTAAGTCACATAATGACTATCACCCATTTAATGTGCTCATTAATTGATCATTGCAAAACATATAAACTTTTGGAATCAAAATGCAATAATAGTTGATTGGGAAAAATATGTTGGTTAGGATGAAATGAAATATGTCATGTGACATGAAATGTGAATATGAATTGATATCCCTTCTCCCCAACTAAAGGTGTTTTCAGTTTTTGGCAAATGAGAAAGGGAATATAAATGAGGTGAGGGATTTTCCAATATCACAATTTTAGCATTTAAGGAATTACATGATTAAAGATTATAAAATTGCATACCTTCACTTACCTGAAAAGTGGACAAGTTATGTATATCGAAGAGTTTGGTTGTTGCTGCTGCATCATGAAATCTAAAGTAAAAGAATCTGGTCTGCTTTTTCTTTCTCTTGGTTGTATGAATTGAGGATGAGATTGGAATCTTTATTGTTATGCATGTTGAATTGAGTCCTGCTGCAAACTATTGAAATGATGTAGTCTTCATTTGTTCCCACTCGATGGCATAATTCTTATCTATGTGAATAGTTGTGTCAATGTCGACCATAGAAAATAAATTGTTGGATTACTAGCCATTAATGAATGTCATTAACCAACACGAGACTACTCACCATTGATGCCAAGGAGATTCAAGATGCCTAAGTACATCTTACTAGGTACGAATAGATGTTTCCAAGTCGAGTCACCTAGGAGATCTGACAAACAAGGGACATTGGTGTATTTCCACTATTTATTGGTTAGAGAAATTTCCATTAAGGCATGCAAGCCTCAAGGTACTTGAAAGATCTATAGTTTTGATCCCAGATTATGTGTCAGAGTCGATGGGTCAAAACTTGTTAGAAGGGGGGCCTTAATGAATCCTCCATCATCTAACGTGAGTATACAATACTAAATTGAAGAACTATAGATGGAAAATTTGCATTGAAGCAAGGTTTATTTGACAAAAAGGAAAAAAAAAATGGGGTGACTCAGCTTTGTAAGGGAATTGAATGACTTTATTTTTGGGTTAAGGATGAGAGAAAATGAGGAAGGAAAATATGAAGATTGCAAAGGGAAATGAGTTTTTGGTAGTAGGGGGATGGAAATTTATGGATCGACTATAGGCTTAGAATGATTATCAATGGTAAAATTGGTGTGTGTTTAGTAGCAATGGTGTAGTGGATCTGATTTTAAATTGAATGATCATGCTTTTCTGAGAGAAACTTGGTCCTTAAAAAGGTACTCGTGCATATAGTTTCATCTTCCTTCATCGTCCAGGAACTTCCAAAAACTTAGCAATTTTTCTACAATAAAATGTGAGACTAACAAAAGAGAAAGGTGATTATTCCATCTTCATTTGGTAAGACTATCAAAAGAGAGGTGATTAGTCCATCTTCATTTGGTATATACACCAAAAACTCAGAAATAATACTAATAAAACAAATTCAAGAACGAAAAATTAAATTCACTTTTACCTAATCAATACCGTGGATCGCTTGTTATTGTTTTGTTGGTGACTTCTTAACCAATTTTGATCTTGAGACCTCTTCTCCACACATTTAATGTTTCATCAATAGACCATAAACAAAATTTGCATAAGCCACTGAATTGTGTCGATTCTGCAGCTACCAAAAATATGGATCGTTGCATTGCCTTGTCGCTTTTACAACTTGCAATTAGACTCGGATGGTGGCTTGTTAATTATTGCAATTGGATTTTTAATGTTTGCAAGTTTTTATGAAAGTTGAATCTTTTAACTGTGCTTGTTCTTTTTCTCTAGCATTCCACCCTCGTCCATGATCTTGTGGATCAAGAAAATGCTCAAAATTCAAAATTCTTGGATCAACTTAAACCCAATTCCAAAGCATAGATCTCATCTCTTTGAATCATACACAATTTGTTTCATTGAAAACCGACTTCGGAAGCTCCCGAAATCGCGTTCTATTTGAATCTTGTAACTGTGTTTGTTCTTTTTCTCTAGCATTCCGCCCTTTTCCATGATCTTGTGTATCAAGAAAATGCTCAAAATTCAAAATTTTTGGATCAACTTAAACCCAATTCCAAATCGTAGATCTCATCTCTTTGAATCATACGCAATTTGTTTCACTAAAAACTGACTTCGGAAGCTCCCGGAATCATGCTTTGTTTGTTTTGGGAAACAACTAAGAAAAATGAATTTTGAGTTGCAGGAATGCCCAGTCAGTAGTTCATACGCTAATTGGATCATGACTTGGCAAGTTTTTATTGGACCTTCATTGGCCAATGGATGGTTGACACTTGGCACTATTTGATTGGTTGACACATGTTAATTTTTTAGTGGTTAATAGTTTGTGTGGTGGCCCAACGAGGGCGTGCCACGTGGACCAACCATTAGTTTCCATGTGGCCTCCTCGTAGTGGACAAAATTTGCTTAAGAGTCAAACTTCCATCAACAAAAATCAAAACTGATACCTCTAACCTACTAGTAAAGCACTTTTACCAATCCCCCTATCTCATTCCTTGTTAATTGTAATCCCAATTCGTGTATTTAAGTTTTATACGCGTGCCATTTGGGGGAGGGTTTTAAGCTAAACCCTAGCCCCTGGCCACACCAATGCCACAGAACTACGAGAGGAGGGTCAAGGGCTAAGCCCTAACCTAGCCCACAGGTCATCACCACAGCATTGCAGCAATGGAACCGAGCGTCGGAACCGTTGTCTACGCCATAGCACCTGCCCATGGAGAAATATGTCGAATAGTTGAGACCAAGTGCTAGTCAGAGCGTCGTTCAGAGGACAGAGGGAGCCATCCCTTAAGCACTAGACAAGATCCTATGAGGAACCTACGTGACCGAGGGCGCATGCCAAGCAGATAGAGCCCCCAAAAATTAGCACCCAATGCGGTCATATGATGATTATGTGACCAAGATTTTTGGAACTGGGGCTAAATGCAGATTTTAATCGTCCTACAAATTCGACCATTGATCGGGAATATATGCCAAGTTTGAGTGCAATTTCCATGTTCAAGGTGCACAGGCCTTGTTTGGGTCGAATTGTAGGATTATTAACAACATAATTGGGTTGAAACTTAAAACAGTGATATTTTACTCAATTTTTGGCCAAATGAGGTGCAAAAAGAGTCAAAACAGGGTTTTTGACAATGTTGGATCTATTGAAGACATTATTTTTGTTGTTTGAGTTTTCTAAAAGCTTGTAATTATACTTTTTATTATGAATTTAGATCTCTTATCCAATTTTTATTGCAAAATTTTAAAACTAACTTTGTTCAGCTTTGTTTTCTAATCTTCCAAGTCACAAAGAGCGCAAGAAGAGAGCATACTTAGCAATATTAAAACTCTTTATTCATTTGGAACATGAAATTAAAAAGACAAAGTGAAAGGATTTGATCTCTAACTTCAAATTGTGGCTCTCAAAACTCTATTTATCTCCTTCTTCTCAAACATTCCTTCTCTTTCTACATCTTCCTCCAAATGATTAGTGAGTTGGGTGGCTCTTACTGCACCACCAGTAAATAAAATTGAAAATAAAATGAAATCTAACTTAAAAAAAAAAAAAAAAAAAAAAAAAAAAAAAAAAAAACCTCATCACCAAACTTGGTTTTTATTCATTGATTATATCCTACTCTACTCTACTGGAAATAGAAAAATTGTTTCAAGTTTACGCATATTTCTAGTGTAACCATGTGCGTAACAAGAGTAAAAATATATTCATGCTTAGTTCTAAAAAATGTGCATTAAAACACATCAAAACATGAAATACCAGTTGTTTTGATAATACAATTAAGAAGTAAGGAAGAATGAAAGAGTGATGTGACTTGGTCCTTGATTATAACTATTTTTCAATAAGGTCATGACATTCTTTATTCCTTTCTTGGTTTATATCACATTGAATATCCTCCTTTGTTATGCATTCATCAATCTTAGATTCTAGTGGTTCTTCCCATCAAAAGTATTGCATGATTGTTTAATCTCTTCAACAGGTTGACAAGAGGAATCAAAAGAGACTTGAAGATCCTCTTGTGGAGGTGGAGAGATAGACAAGTTTATGTGTGCAGTTAAAATAAATTCTTCTTGAAAGGCAGATATCCCAGCTATTGCTAATATTTGAGAACGTTCTAGGAAGGACATTCTTCAAACTCTTGAGTGTCTATGAATTACTCCAACTAGTTGATACTCCCTGTCATTCACACAGATTAGTACAAAGTATTGAAAAATTATTGAAATCTAATATGCATTCTAAATGATTTTAATCATGCATCTAAAAATGAATGCAACTATAATGAATGATCTAAACTTCAAAATAAACACCTATGTATACCTCCCTGGCAATGTCGCCAAAATGCTAGGTGATTTAATTGTAAGTTAAATCCCTATGATTAATTATCAACCCAGGGTTCGTAGAACTGACGAGGTATACTTGTACTATATGTACTAGGTAGTTATTTATCAGAATAGATTAATCTAATGCAGTTAAAACTAATTACCAAACAATTTAAATCAATCTAATCCAAACCAAACCAAACATAAAAAAAAATTGAAATCACACTTGCATAAAGGAAATCACACTTTCTTGAAATTGAAATCACACTTGCAGAATTGAAATCACACCACACTTGCATAAATTGAAATCACACAAAACTTGCATAAATGAAATCACACATGCTGAAAGGAAAAGCACACTTGCATAAAATGAAAACGCACCTGCTGAATTGAATTGAAATAAGATAACTACATTATGTTACCAATATGTACAAATAACTGCAAACTTTGGTTAATGCGGGCCCTCCATTCCTCAGCAAGAACACTGAACAAATATCACATCTTGAATATCAAAGTAGCAGTATGTATTTCATAAATATGAAGTTACAAGATATTACAAGAAATATCTATCCTCGTTTTACAAATCACATCTTGGATGCAACTTGGAACCTCCAAGTAGCAACTAACACCTAATCAGTAACTAGTTAACAACTTGATAACCATTTGTATGAAGGGTGCACTCTTATTTATACAAAAAAAGAGTATAACTAATATAGATCCTTAGATTTCTCCTAAATCCACATTTATCTCTTGTGGTTACAACCAATCTCCTAAAAATGTAAGATACAAATCCTCTCAAAATCCTCTCATTCATGATTCTTCTCCTTTGGATGTGCATAGTTAATGATCCACATCTTCTACAATTATTCCATAAATCTTCATGAGTTAGAATTTGAAATTCGAATTTGCGGTTGGATGGCCAAGTAGGACCCTTCTAAAATATCCAAGCAGACCTACAATATTACAAAACTCATAACACTTTTAGATATATATGAAAACATGTTAATTTCCTAACATTTATGTTGGCTTGATGATGCCTAACCTAGGTTCATAGTTATTTAGCCAAACAAATCCCTACACTACTGGCCCTTTCAGCACTAGCCCACAGAGCGTGGACTGAAGTCTCACCCGAAGCAGTATGGGGGGATGCTAGAACCAAGTTTCCGCACCCTTGAGATGTCTGAGGTGTCGATTTAGTCCAACTGTGCCTATCTTCGCGCAGGTTACTTCACGCATTGTTCTAATCTTCAATACCCTCGCGATCTGTTATAATTGCCTTTCGTGCAGCCCTAACTAGGGACTGAGATGCTTTCACGCTGTTATAGCCTCGACCTTCACTATTTCCCCAAACTACACCGTGTATCTTACTTATCTTCTTAAAGATATTAGTTAACTTTGCGTAAACATATGTTCTATCTTGCATTCACTTATTCAACACATTCATACATATTCGCGTATCATATAAGCATTAAAGTGCAATGTATATTCAATGTAATAGATGCATAAAACAGGAAATAAATGCGCATAATGGATATGAAACTTCTCTTTATTAATGCTCCAACTGTTACAGACTTGACTTGCCCTGCGCACTCAACTACAAGGGTCCGCGCACTCATCTGCGGCCTACTAGGCCTCTGCGCACTCAACTGCAAAGCCTTCTCCTACCCTACGACCCAGAACTAGACTTTACACTTCAGATACGACTCAACTCTTCATCTTCAACTATGAATCTATATAACTACTTAGAGCCTCGCTCTATCTACACAATCCCATGGTCCGTGGACCATGGGTAGATATCTACAACTGACATTACATTACAAAATTGAGGGTGGACAACCCTATGACTGTTTTACAAACTACGTGCTCTGTGCCCACAAAATGTGGAGTCTTTACATTAGGGTTACAACTTTTGACAAAAATCTAGGCTCTAAGCCCCAAAACTTCCCTTGGGGGATCCCGCACCCAACAGGCCCCCAACACAAACATCATGACTCAACTTTGAGTCACTCTGTCAGTTCGGAGATCTTTGCGCGAAGACCTCCCAACTCTGCCTAGATCATTGCAAGATCGGCAGTACACTGAGTGACTGCCTGCTACACTTCCTAGATGAGATGTTCAAAGACCATTGTAGCTGAACTGCCTCCCTGAACCTGTTCTTGTGTTCCTTGCATCTGCGCAAGCTTTTCTTCAATAGAGGTTGTAATGATATACACCTCATCAATATATGGTTGTAAGTGCACTTTCAAAATTGTTTCCTTATGTCGAGCAGCATCCACCTACTCCTTGAGTGCTTTTGCCTGCTGCATCCACACAAGCCTCTATGGGCAACCATCTGTGTGGTCCCTTTTACTTCATCATATTTCTGTTGTAGCTCGCACAACTCTATTTCTAGGCGTTGTATGTTCGGGTCCTCGTGTAGAGTGGTGAGAACCTCGAACGACTCCTCAAACAGCTTTGTAAAGTCTTTCACTACACTGTTGACCTACGCTATTGTTGATGTAATCACGCTGGCGTGTTGTTCCTTAACCTTTGGCGGAGTTGAAGTCTGTGCCTTCAATTGTAGTTCGACTATCTGAAGGTTCAATTCAAGCTGAACCTTAACCATCTCTTCCTTTGCCTCGCGCAGCCCTGCTGCTAGATTCCGGACGCGCGTCTCCACTAGTTCCTCTGCTTGGATGGCCAACTCCGAGACCATCTGGCAAGCTTCCTCAACCACCTATACAAGCTGTCGATTTCGTGCCACTACCTCATCGCGCTACAGGCTCAACTGTTCAATGTTGATGCACTTCTCGCTCATGACCTGGAGCGCGTGACCTTCCCTGGCTCGCAGTCCTGTAGTAACTTCGTCTTGCAAAACGTAGAGCATCTCCCGACGGATAGCAACCATATTTATCCCGATCCCCTTCATCCCACTGACCATAGGCTTGTCGGCCTCATTTTCTGTAACGTGTGCTCCCTGTTGTAGCACTATAGTGTTGGTCATTCTAGCGCACAGCATTTCCTCAGTCACAGGCGTGCCTATTGCGAGGCTGGTTGACAGAGTGCTAGCCTGTGGAGTGCACACCTGTAACTCCTGTATCTGCACTGGAAGAGCCCCCAACACCATCTGGAGTTCCTCCACAGTGACATGCCTCACCGTCTCCCCAATGTCATGTAGATCCCCCTCCGTGAGGGTGATTGGGTTGAAAGAAGTTTTCAAAGCCTTTGTCTTCTTCCACGGCCCTACCTGCTCTCTTAGGTGCTATCATTTCAGCTATGTGGAAATTTTCTATGGGTCCGCGCCACCTTGCTCTATATCTATTCCCTGTTTGGGCGAAGGTGACTTATGGCCTTCGTCCACCTCCTCTGCTGTTCTTTTGCCGCCTTTGTAGCGTCGCACGCCTCCTGCACATTAGCTATTGCTACTTTGTTCCTTTACTTCTCTGCCAACTACGCCATCCATAGTTTTACCTCATCCTTTTTCTTCTACGCAGCAGACTTCTCTGCTTCCACCGCGAAGCTGGCTGGAGCGTGCCACTCTGGCAGCCATGACTCAAGGATGGCAAATATCACATCGTCCGTCACCAAATAAGGGAGCTCGTGCCAAGTCTTCGCGGGGTCCTTCCTCACCCTAATGTACACGTGGTGGAAATTTTCCTTGAACTCCGCAAAGCTCTGCAGACTGTTATAGACCGTGGGCGATAACTGCGTCTTGCAATTAATCCCCATTATGATGTTCATCTCCATGAACACCCAAAATATCTTACTGCCCCTTATTCTCTGCACATCTTTAGTTGCCCACAGTGAAGCGTACTTCGCTACCTTGAAAGGTCCTGCGCCATCGTCGAGAACTAGCTATCCTCAGGAAATTCCCATGCCACTAGCACGATGGACAACAACAACCACGCATAATGAAAAGTCTTCCCCTGCTCATGTGCCTCGCGACAGTTCTCGAGGAACTCTTTGCACAAGTAGTCTACCCAGTTAAACTGGACCCCTTTTACGCATTGCGTGGCAAGTGCAACCACCAGTGCGGGCACCTCATCTGCGTGGAACTTCCGCATAACCTTTATGGCTAATATTTGCATCGCAACTTTGATCGCAACGTTGTTGATGATGGAAATCGTGTATCCTCTCTTCTTCTCCTCCAACTTGAACTTCTTCTTCATGGCCTCCACAATGTCCAAGTCATGACTCTTGCCCTCTGAAATATACATTGGGTCCTCCCTTTGCAAGGGAGCCAGGTGATTTTTTGAATCAAGTGGTCTGTGATGGGGATGGTCTCTTCCACCCACAAGCACCCATCATGCACCAGGTAGAGCAGCTACCTGATGACAAAAATAGTCACTGAGGCGCGATGGTAATGCGGAATCTATAGCAGGTTTAACAGTCCTGCCTTTCTACACCTCTCATCCACTTACACGTCTCCAACTCTATAATTCCTGTCAGCGCGTCTTTCTTCTGGCGCATTAGCTGTGCAGTTGCCAAATGTGGGAACTTCTCATGGTTCGCGAGATCCCAATCTTCAAATTTTGGTATAGGTACTTGCCCCAAGTGCGCTCCTTCAAAAATTATGTCGTCGGGGAGCAATGGAGTCTGCAGAGAGCTTTTTCTCTCGTTGAGATCTTTGGGCTCCCTGGCTTCTCCCTTCCGCGGAGGAACATATGTAGGCAGCTTGGTCAGAGGGTCCGCACCCTAGGTTTCCACCTTCATTTCTACATCATCTTCCTCCTCTACCAGGATTTCTTCAAATTATTCCTCCTCATCGGCTTCCAAATTAATCGCCTTCCCCTTTTCTTCCATGGTAAGCCTAGTCCTTAACGGATTCCTAGGGGACTCGCGCACCGATACCATAGGCTTCTTATCTTTCTTGGGTCTCAGCGTACGCGGAAATTTAGGGATTTCTGCGACTATCGTGTCACTTTCTGGTGCTTCTCCTATCGTCATGGCCCGTGCAGCCTCCTCAGCAGTCATTGCTCTAGTATCCATGGCTTTCTCAAGCGCAGCCATAGTGCTATTCCACAATTCTCTCAATGGTTCGGGTAAGTTCTCAACCAACAAATTTGCTTTCAATACATCGAACAAGTTTGGAGTCATGAATGTCTATGTGCACAATAGCTTAGTTCTCAAATTTCCAAGTGTTGTTTGTTGGACACCCTTTTGTAATTTATAGCGCCTTTGAATTTGAATTCGACCGTTCCCCCCACATTCAGTCCATTAATGCTCACTTGGCGGCAGATTTTCAAGAATCTAGCCCATAAAATTTGCCTTAAATGTCTGTTGCCCACTCCATTTGATCTCAAACCAAGCATCACATCGTGAATAGTGACTGCAATGGTCACTTTCCAACTGACCAGCGCGGCAGCGTAGCTACCCTCGCACTATCACAGACCCTGTGACACTTCGCTACTATGCGCAGACCTGACATTGTGCAGCTCCTAGGCAGAGTAGTTTATAGTCCCGCGCCTCCTTTCAGCTACCTAGAGTGCTAAGACTGTGCTTCTTTCAGCTAGTCAGATGGTCGAGCCACCTATGTATGCCTTCAAATGACTTCCATTGAATTTTCCTAGGAAGAGTTCTCCATTTAACTTTACTAATTGCACCGCGCCACCATCTATGATCTCCTTAATAACATACGGTCCTAGCCAATGCATTCTGAGCTTCCTTGGGAATTTATCGAACTTACTATCATACAAAAACACCAAATCATTCGCATTGAAGGTGCACAACTTAATATGTTTTGATCATGCCAAGCCTTTTTGCGCTGCTTTTGGACCTGCTAGTGAAATCTAGCCAAAAATCGTTCTTCCTCGAGCTCCTCCAACTGCGCGAGCCTCTCCCTGAGGGCTCCGTGGTATGTCATATCAGTGAGTGATGCTATGCGCAGACTAGGCACGATGTATTCCATAGACATTATAGCTTCCACTCCATAGACAAGCCTAAAAGGTGTCTGTCCTGTCAGTTTCTTGTACGTCGTCCTATAAGCCCATAATATTGCGGGTACACACAGGTCCCAATCACTTCGTTCTGCATTGCACACCTTATTTAGTGCATGGCATACCTTGTTGAATGATTCTCCGTGGATAACCTTCCGCGCGATTTTTCTTCCTACAAAATGTTCCCCTAACATTAATAGCCATTTTCTCATTTCCCCCCCAAACACATGCTTATTGATCATACCTCTCAACACAGAGTTCATGTGCATCTGCATAGGTTTTTTTCCATATGCCTGCACCCACCTGGCCAGATGCACGCGCGGACTATCCCATCCATTATATTTGTCTTTCTATCGCACTTTAGGCTTCCCAAATCATAATCGCGTCATTCCCCTATACTCGAGCTAGTCATCAAAGCTCCCTTTGTGTGTACCACACCACCTCGCGAGCGTAGCTCACAGTACCCAATCCAAGGCTTGGAAGCGTTGCTTTTCAGGCACCTCCCTTTCAAATTTATTCAAGAAGATGTCTACCTCACTTAGACCATCATAAGTAGGTAGGTCTCTTATGTCGATACGCAGTGCAGCGGCCTTCTCGTCATATTACAATTCAGTGCAGTTACCTCATGTAACCGATTTTTCCATCGCTCTTTTTCCTCATCCGAATCCGAAGTACAAGAGCTTTCACGCTCCCATGCAATCTACCCATCCGCAATGGGATTCACCCAGTCTTGGTTTCACACTATTACCTTATAGATGCAATCCAAATCATCATCACTTTCATAGTCGCGCATCGGCTCTGTATAGCGCGATCCTTCAACAGGGTCCAGGGGTATAATTACGCGTAGTGACTTCTTTTCAAAAATATTTTTTCTCTTTTCCAGATTAATCACCCCATTCATGTCAGTGGCCCAATTAATTCCTAAGAGTGTGGGGTAGAGATTATTGTCATCAAGAATCTCTATCACTTCAAAGTCTACTAGCGCGCTCGCTCCCTCAGTGTCCACGGTTATTCCCTGCAATCACCCCATGGGTATTATTTTCTGTTGGTTCGCCATTCTTAGCTAAATTGGAGACCATTGTAGTGCAAGTCACCCCATTCACTCCCATGTCTGTTTCGGCAGAACATTCACATCCGATCCTAAATCCAAGATGACTTCATCCATCTCATATTCTTTGATCTGTGCGGTTAGTCTCATTTCTCTTCTCATTCTTGTCTTATGTTTTATGATCTTCCTGACTACGTGCAATTCTCCTGGTGCGATCCCAGCGCATCTGTTCATGAGTTTCTATAACCCTTTCACTGCCTTATATCCATGCGATAACTTCATACATGTTTCCAAGAACGTTGTGAGAATGGATGGGTGACACAATATCCCATCTATCTTTGCTTCCTAAAGTGGAGGCATCAGTGAAGCTCTTCCTAGCTTCGATGAAGGTTTCCCGAGTGCACTCCAAATCAAACTTTGCTTGTTTCGCTGGAGCTTTGCAAACCCAAGTACTATCTTCTGGCTATTTTCCTTTATCATCTCCCATCGCGATTCCACTTCAGAGCACAATTTTTACATTCAAATCTTCCTCGCACGGCTTAGACCTCATCATCTGCAGGTTCTAAGTCGGGGGAGGCGGTCGCAGTCCTTTGTCACGTATCCTAGATATTAGTGTAGGACAATACTTTATCTCATGATCAAACAAGTTGCAATACAAACATGACGGGCACGTTGGATTTGTGCAATCGTGGGCATAATGTCCTGGCCCTCCGCAATTGTAGCATATCAACTATTTGCAGCCTCTTCCAGGTCCTCCTCTACCTCGGCCTCGTCCGCACCCCTGAAATTATGTTCGCGCTATTCCTGCATTCTGGTCAATTGGTCATGTTTCAGCCTGAACTCTATAGGTGGGAGTTCTATCCATCATTAACTCATAGCTTCTATAAGTGCACTCATCGTGTCCCACTGACCTACAAAATTTGGAGAACAATTGTTGCGAATTTTGTGTATACTTCTGTAACAAGTGACAATTCTCTGAGGCATGTTTTCCAACTATTTGACAAATCGCGCACCACAAAGCAGGTGTCGCACTAGGTTTTTCCTGTGCTTCCGAACTTAACGGCATTGGTCCCCCTCCTACGAGGTAATTTGCGAAAATCAGGTAATGGCCCTTATCATGACCCTGACCCTCGCATTTTACGCACCACACCTCTTTGCGCACTTCTGGTCAAGTTTTCTTGTCCTGTTTCAGACTCTACATCTCAAGGCATCAATTATTCAGCTGCACGTGGATATGTTGAGCTCTCAAGTTAGGATCCTACATCGGGGTCTCATGCAGCCTCATCATGATCTCTAAGGCCTCTGCCTGAGTCGTTAATTTCTACTGTGATAGCACACTCCTCAGATGTGGTGCTAGCAAAGCTACAAACCATTCACGATGTTGTACATCCGTCAGATTCATATTAACTTCGCAAATCATAAATTTCAGCCTCTGATCCAACTCCCGAGGAGTCTTGCCTGGCAACATCATGATCTCTTTGAATCCAATGATAAACTGTGCTTCAGACTTTGGCCTGCAAAATTCTCTATTTAGCGTTGCTTGGATATCTATGATTCCCGGATTTAGATTATCATTGAAGTACTTAATATATCAAGTCAGCGTGCAGTCCTGCAGGGCACTAATCAGTGTTGTTTTCTTTATATTTTCATCTGTAACTCCTTGCGCTTCCCATACAATCCTTACCACAAACCAAAATTGGTCTGAATCCTCATTTCCCAATCCCTTGAACACATGCAACTTCACTGTGCTCGCCATATTGAATCACAATGGTGGAGGAGGTGGTACGGGTGAAGATGGAGGTGATGGCAGTGAAGCTGGTGGCGGTGTGGGTGGGGGTGGTATTCGCAGAATTCTTTGCCTTATTAGATGGATCACACTTCACAGTGAGACCTTCACGAGCTCTTCCTAGTCCCCTCGCGGAGGTGAAATCAAGGGGCTATTTTTGGGTCCCTTACTTCCTTCATTCATGTAAGCTTTTCCACTTCACATACCCCAAACATCAAGGTAACTGCATAACTCTCTTTTCGCACAATAGCATTTTAATCCAAGCATTCAAAGACTTTACGTACTTACCTCGCAGTCCTTTGAGAAAGTGTCACTCTACCTCGCTGTATCTAACTAAGGTGTCAACCGTGAACTCAGTAATTAATCCTCCTATAATATGATCAAGCCAATGATCAACGTGCACACGATCTTAGCCTCTGATGCTTCCAACCTTCGCACTAACTCTGGGGTCCACACAATAGGATTGTTGAGTTTCCACCTTCCTTGGCTATCTGCTAGCTTCGCGATCCACTCGTACAGCTCACTAGGCAAAGACGCGAAGAAGATTTCGTGGATCTCTATATACATGTAGCAGTCTAACCACTCTTCTTTCGACAGTGATGGGTTCCTGTTCTCCTGCCCCATGAACTCGTGAATTCTTCTATCCAACCAACCCTCAATTTCCTTCTTAGTTGGATTCCAATGATACGACATTAGACATCTCTATGCAGATTCTGGTCTCGGAAAAGGAACCATTTGTTGGCTTGATGAGGCCTGACCCAGGTTCAAATTTATTTAGTCAAACAAATCCCTACACTACTAGCCCTTTCAGCATCAACCCACAAGGCGCGAACTGAAGTCTCACCCGAAGTAGTATGGGGGGATGTTAGAACCAAGTTTTTGCACCCTTGAGATGTCTGAGGTGCCGATTTAGTCCAATTGTGCCTATCTTCGTGCATGTTACTTCGCGCACTATTCTAACCTTCAATACCCTCGCGATCTGTTATAATCGCCTTTCGTGCAGCCCTGACCAGGGACTGAGATGCTTTCGCGCTACTATAGCAGCGAACTGCACTATTTCCCCAAACTACACTGTGTATCTTACTTATCTTCTTAAAAATATTAGTTAACTTTGTGTAAATAAATGTTCTATCTTGCATTCACTTATTCAACACATCCATACATATTCGTGCATCATATAACCATTAAAAGTGAAATGTATATTCAATGTAACAAATGCATAAAACATGAAATAAATACGCAGAATGGATATGAAACTTCTCTTTATTAATGCTCCAACTATTACAGACTCGACTCACCCTACGCACTCAGTTGCAGGGGTCTGCGCACTCAACTGCAGACTACTAGGCCTCTGCACACTCAGCTGCAATTTACAAAGCCTTCTCCTACCCTACGAACCAGAACTAGACTTTACACTTCATATACGAATCAACTCTTCATCTTCGACTGTGAATCTATCTAACTACTTAGAGCCTCTTTCTATTTATACAATCCCATGGTCCGCAAACCATGGGTAGATCTCTACAGCCGACATTACATTACAAAATTGAGGGCAGACAACCCTATGACTCTTTTACAAACTACATGCTCCACACCCACAAAATCCGGAGTCTTTACATTGGGGTTACAACTTTTGACCAAAATCTGGGCTCTAAGCCCCAAAACTTCCCTTGGGGGATCCGACAGCCAATAATTTAATCACAAATTCACTTAAAATACTTCAAATAAATGACTTGGAAAATAATAATAATAATAAACCCATGTGATGATGAAAATGGTTACTTAATGTAAGGTTATGGGGCTTTAGGATTACAGAAAGAGGGTGAAATGATGAAAATGAGGGTGAAAGTGGATAACATTTTCAAGGCCCAACAAAGCCTTTCTCATGTAATCATTATAGATGTATGCCTTCAACTCACTATGCATTTCAATTGCCATCTATGTATAATTTTCCCAAGGAAAAATCGCAATTTTATTCAAAAGAACAAAATTACATTTTACAAATGCTAATAAGCATTCAAACATATTAGCTTTACCTTGTATCAAAAAGAAACTCAAATAAAAAAGGCTATACTATTCTTTTCTACCCTTATTTTTCTCCACTTTTCGCCAACCACTAATGTTGGGAGTGGAAGATACAATGGCCATTTGACTGGAATCTAAATTAATATAACTTTCTTTGTTAGAGTCTGAACTCTCTGATGCATGAATTATTTTAGTGTCACTCGCTTATTTTTCATGGATCACCATCTTAATCTATTTTTTGGTGAGTTGTAGACGTGGTTACTTTGGGCGAATTTTGAACGACCGAAGTTGCTTGTGCCTCCCTCCTCTTCTCTATAGTTTCTTGGGACTTCTGATCAACAATATTCGTTGCACTCTTTGGGGATTATTACTCTTCTGCTTCTTCATTCGATGTATCAGAGAACTACCATTTCTTTGGCTTTTTGGCTTGTCTCTTTTTGCTTTTGGGTTATTTCTTTGCCTGAGGACATGAGTTTTGAAGATGTCCAGTTTCGAGACAAATATGCAATCTGAAAGTTGTATTTTCAAATTCAAGAGAATGAGACCACTGTAAATTATTATGAATCAAAATAATGTGATAAGGTAGACCATTATTGAATTCCACTTCTACACAAATCCTGGAAAAAGTTAAAATTCCTTTTGACACTATCAAAATCCACCTTTAGGAACTTTTCCAGAGAATCACCAATTCCTTCTAGCACTTTGTGATGCAAAAATCCAAAGGAATATTATGTAACCTAACCCACACTGACAATTTTGTTGGCAAGTGTAACTAGGTTCGATCTTCATAATGACATATAATTATGATTTTATGTAATGAGATGTAAATAAGAAAAATAAAATTAATATATTGATTTGCTTCATGGGTTTCATGAGCAAGGGATTTTGTTTTTTAGTCAAGACTCCCATTAAGAGTCTTTAGGAATTATTTTTCATCTAGTCATAAAATGATAGAGTCATTGTCATGTAATGAAGTCATGTTACACTTTGTAAAGAGTCAGTCTTGTCTATGTAAAATATCCTCCAAAACCTTGTCCTTATCCTCTTCAAGTAAGCCTACAACGATGAAGGAACATCCTAGAATAAGTTGACCTAACCTCCAGCAGTCATGTCGGCCTAAAGGACATGGAATGAGGTGTATATATAAGCACACTCAACCTCCATTTGAAGCAAGCAACTCGACTTGAATCCGGAGAAGAAAAAGTGAAAAGAAAGGGTCAAGATAAGTGTGAAGTAGGAGTGTGAAGAAGATGTAGCGAAGGATATTCTTCTAGGTATTTTGAAGTAGAGTTTCTTATGGGATAAACAAAGGGAGGTTTCTTCTGGGATAGCAGAGATTCTTGTAGAGAAGAAAAGGAGGATTCTTCTAGGCAAGCGAAGAAGGAGGATTCTTCTAGGAAAGAAAAGAACGGGGTTTCTTTTGGGTAGCAAAGAAGAGATCCTTCTGGGCAACGCAGAAGAGATTCTTTTGGGGCAGCGAAGAGGAGGTTTCTTCTGAGGCAGCAAAGGAGAAGTTTCTCCTAGGGAAACAAATGAAGGATTCTTCTGGGAGACCGAGATATAGATCTAGAGACTAAGATTCTCTAAAGGTAGCCAATGATATCATAGAGGCTGAGTTTCTCTAGAGGAATTCTAGAAGAAGTAATGTGAATGATATAAACTAAGTTTCTCTAGAAGGAACCGAGAAGAGAAGTTCAAGATCAATCAAAGGGAAGACGCAGAGCATCAAGGTTAGTGACACGGTTCTTGGGAGGATTCTAAGGGTTTGTGCTATGGTCTTGGTACTTATCAATTGAATATATAGAAGAAGAATTTTGATCGGGTTTTCCTCTCAAGAGGTGAGATATTTTGGCCCTGGCTGAGAAGCCTATGTACTGTGACACTTGTCTTTTATTGTGCATATTTGTAATTGTCTTGATGAAGGGAAAACAATAATAACATAACGAAGAAATTACTATAAGTTAAGAAGTAAAAGTATATCACAAGCAATTATCAAGAAGAGAAACCTTTTTAATGCCCTAAATTTCTCAACATGGTATCAAAGCTTAGGTGTTAAAGACAAGAAGGGGCAGTCAAAATAAAGTAGACATGTGAGAATTGAACTTCAAAGAAGGATCAAATTAATTCAAAGAACACCAAGCAAGAGATCTAGATCTTCATCAAGCTGAAACCCTAGATCGAAGAAATCGACACCTATAAGAGTCTTGAAATTATCTTCAAGAAGGAAGCTGGAAGAAAGACCGAAACCATAGAAGCACTTTTGAAATCATCACCCATACATCATCAAAGAAGTGGAAGCTCTTAAAGAAAGAAGGAAGACTAGAACATTCAAGAAGGTTTGTGAATCAAGCTCTCTCTCATCAATCACTAAAGAAGCAGATCATATATCAACATCAAGATTAAGGAGGAAGTAAGAAACAATCACTCAAGTAAGTTTATGACTATATCTGATAATATCAAAATGTCTTTTTGCAAGGAAAGTAATAAATTGTTTCGGGTTGTAAATTACCTTGCATGGAAGAAAAGGACATACCTAAATCTTATTGAGAATGAATTCATGGATGACATCAAGGGACTAATAACCTAGCCTCGAAATGAAGATACTCAAGAACATGCTAGATACATGAAGGGAGAAGTGAGAGCCCAATGGACTCTTATAAAATATATAAAATACTCTCTAATCCCATATGTATCAAAGTTGGAGACTACAAAAGCTATATATGACAAATTGGTAGAGTTGTTTTCCGTAAGTACTGTAGGAGAAGTAATCTCATTAAGGCAAGAGATCTACAAACTGAATATATCCAAGGAAGATAGAATAGCTTCATACTTCATGATGATATTAGAAATTTGAGTTCAACTACAAGAACTAGGAGAAGTCATGTCTGATAGAGAGATGACCACAATGGTACTAAATGCACTACCGGAAGAATGGGGTAACTTCACTTGAATTTTATATGGGAAGAAAGGGACTACTCCATTTCAATATATATGGTCACTTTGTAAGATCGAAGAAACTAGACTAAAGGCAAAGGTTCATGTTGGATCAAATGAGTAGAATAAAGCATATGCTGCTATGACAAAAAGAAAATGGAAATTTGAAAAGTTTGGTTCTCAAAAGTAAAGGAGGAACATGGATAAAGTAAGATGATATGGATGTCAAGAACTTGGTCACTATAAAAGAGATTGTCCTAAACATAGTAAGGACAAGAGGAATAGAGAAGAAGCCCACATTACTTAAGAAGTGAAAGAGCCTGAGTCAAAGAAACTTAAGAATGAAGAAGTAAAAGATATCTACTATGACTGATATAATATTCTTCATTAAAAGGTACTTTTCACTTATAGATAGGATGCAGTATAAATAAGATAGAATGCATCAGATTAGAAATAGCAATGTGATAGAAGCATTAGAAGTAAGAGTGCGTGACATGAGAAGAAGAAAATATGTCTGGTACAAATTCTACTGATTACAAAGAATGGGAGCTCTTAAAAAATTCATTGATACTTATAGAAAGAAGTATAGGTCATCATCAACTGAGATCATCATACAAGGAGACATGTGTCGGGTGAGGATATGAAATATCCTAAAGTCTCTCTGATAGAATCCTTATCAAAGGATTCACCGGTCTAGAAAGGAAGCAAATGTTTCATCAGGAATTCTAACTTGTGGGATTCAAGGGATGATGGTATGATGACTTAGCAGGAAAGCGGATCTAAAGGACAAATTTCTTCCAAATGAATATTCTATAGGAAGTCTCGATGATCGAAAGGAGGATGAAGTATGTATGCTTACATAGATTTCAATGAAATCATGTCATAGGGTTGCAGATAATATGAATCACTATTTCCATCTTGGGAAATATGATCAAAAGAAGAAAGGATCTCCTCCTCTAAAATATTGCAGCAAAATAAATTCACACTAGATGAAGTCAACATAATATGTTCTCATATAAATAATGAGGGAGCTTACTACAATTAAGGAACTCTGATTGAAATCTCATCGAAATGAAGTGTGTAAGTGATCATGAAAATATGCAACAAACAATAGAAGGCATTCAACATCTGAGACTAAGAAGAGTTGACTAGAATATCTCCGGGAAAAATATGAAGACTCTGATAGGAGTCGAAAAAAGATGAAGACCTTTGAAAATAAGGATATGTGTCAATCTACATGCAAATATTGATGCCTACAGGAAGTTGTCATGATGAAAAACCATCACAAAGGTAATATTTAAGCGTTCATTTATTATTTTTGAACTGATATCTGGATGGGCTTATGTAGGAATGCAAAAGGGAAGATTTGTGGATGACTTCCAAGAAGACCATATTGAAGGATGTAAGATCCTTCCAGAAAATATGGCATGAAAGTTGAATAACATGAAGCAAAGCCAAATGGAAAATCGATGGATCGCTTTCTAATAATTTGAGGACATGACTAACTCATGGATGAAAGTGATGGATGGTTTGTGCCCTATGAAGAAGTTCCCAAAATATGAAGACTCCATGACAAAAGAAATTGATGACATCAAAGAAAAGAGGAGTTCTTCAAGCAGTTGGTTGTTCCACATGAGGAGTTGTTGTAGGTCCCTAGTTAAGAGGGAGCTGGAAAAAGAAGTTTATTACTTGGAAGAAACTTGGAAATTCATAAGCAGGGAGCTTAGGTACATTCCTTTGTGATAGTAATGAGTACATTTCTTTATTGGAATATGTCCTCCCGATTTGAGAGGGAGAGATAGACATGTCGTTCTAGTCTTCACCTGGGAAGACAGAATGGAGGATTGTGTAATCATTTTGCATTCGATGCTATTTGAGGATGAGATAGGGCATCAAACAGTAAGAGTATTCATGGAGGACTGATATTCTTTGTGGCACTGGGGAGTCCAAGATAATAATAGTCCTATGGGACATATCCTGAGTACCCAGGCAAGGTATGTTCTAAGAGAGACAATGATGAGGGTGTCTATAAATCATTGGTCTCACCAACATTGAGCTCATATCTTGTGGATATAAGGAGTTGTTAGTCAAGGCCTTGTTATGCAACAATGTTGTTACAAATTCAAATTCTTCTTATGATAAATTCTTCAGATTGAGAAAGTCCAAGTACCATTATGAATATCTCCCTAGTTAACAGGGAGTGTTGGAAAGTGTAACTAGGCTCAGTCTTCATAATGACATATAATTATGATTTTATGTAATGAGATGTAAAGAAGAAAAATAAAATTATTATATTGACTTGCTTCATTGGTTTCATGAACAAGGGATTTTGGTTCTGAGTCAAGACTCCCATTGAGAGTCTTTAGGAATTATTTGTCATTTGGTCATAAAATGATAGAGTCATTGTCATGTAATGAAGTCATGTTACACTTTGTAAAGAGTCAATATTGTCTATGTAAAATATCCTCGAAGACCTTGTCATTATCGTCTTCAAGTCAGCCTACAACGATGAAGGAACATGCTAGAAGAAGTCGGCCTAAAATCTAGGAGTCATATCACCGTAAAGTACATGGAATGAGGTGTATATATAAGAACAATTGGTTTCCGTTTGAAGCAAGAAACTCATCTTGAATTCAGAGAAGCAGAAGTGTGAAGAAAGGGTCAAGAGAAGTGTGAAATAGGAGTACAAAGAAGATAGGGCGAAGAAGATTCTTCTGGGTATTCTGAAGAAGATATAACAAAGGAGATTCTTCTAGGTATTGCAAAGTAGGGTTTCTTCTGGGATCAATGATGATGGGTTTCTTCTAGGGCAGCAAAGATTCTTCTAGACAAGAAAAGAAGGAGGATTCTTCTGGGTAATCGAAGAAGGAGGATTCTTTTGGGTAATCGAAGAAGGAGGTTTCTTCTGGGCAGCGAAAAAGAGATTCTTCTCAGCAGTGAAGAAGAGATTCTTTTCGGGTGGTGAAGAGGAGGTTTCCTTTGAGACGACGAAGGAGAATTCTCCTAGGGAAGCGAAGGAAGGGTTCTTCTGGAGACCGAGATTCTCTATAGGAAGACTGTGATATCATAGAGGTTGTTTTTCTCTAGAGGAAGTCAAGAAGAAGTAGTGTGAAGGATAGGGACCGAGTTTCTCTAGAAGGAATCGAGGAGAGTAGTTCGAGATCAAGGAAAGGGAAAACGCAGAGCATCAAGGTTAGTGGCAAGGTTCTTGGGAGGATACTAGAGTCAAGGGTCTATGTCATGGTCTTGGTACTTATCAATTAAAGATCTATAAGAAGAATTTTGATCGGGTTTTCCTCTCAAGAGGTGAGAGGTTTTGGCCCTGGCTAAGAAGCCTACATATTGTGTCACCTATCTTTTATTGTGCATATTGGTAATTGTCTTCATGAAGAGAGTACAATAATAACAAAATGAATAAAATACTATAAGCTAAGAAGTAAAAGAATATCACAAGAAATTATCAAGCAAATAAATCTTTTAACTTTGAATTCCCTAGATTTCTCAACAATTTTGGATACACCATTGTGTTTGCATCGAAACCTGGAAACCATGGCATCATAAAAAGACCCACACTACCCTAGAACCATGATCCTTCTTTTAAAACATAATCCAAATCTTTTATTCTATCAAATTTGACATTAAAAAATCTCATGGAGCATAGTTGCATATCACAGTTTATTGGCCAATTGGAAAATATCCATTGATGTAAATCCTCCTTCTTGGGCCAAAAACCATTAAATTTTCATATGAATGCTTGGGAATGAAATTGAGAGTGAAACTCATTTACCTCTTGCAGATTTACTGTCAAAACTGGCACTTGATTCAATTGTTCTAAAATATAGGGACCAAGCATATTGGGGAGGTGACTAGCACATGTATGTGTTTCAACTTTCCCTTTTACCACATTTGAAAGAGGTTGGGTGTTTGGGAATACTGGATCCAAGACATTCTCCACATAACCTTAGAATATGGACGAGTCACATTGAATGCCATACTCTAGCAGTGTAGAGGGTCGTCCTATAATGATTTCCCTGCATAGATCATACTTTGGAGATTTCCTGGAATCCCCAATCTTGAATATTTTGTATTAAATATTTCACCTGATCCCTAGCCTAGATCTGAACAATGACTAATTTCCCATCAAGGGATTTAACAAAAATTTGGAAAAAAAATTGTTGTCATATCTAGGTTTTGGCTGTTGATATCGCCACCTACACCCTTATATCTAGGAACAAGATCCTTTGATCCATCCAAGAGGTTATTGGAATTTTTCCAAATCCAAGACAAGGGTATGCGACCATCCCCTGATAGCAGATCCCATCTACCCATGAACTTAAAAACCAGATTGCAACTTAAGAAGCCTCGCCCATGATCTTTGGCACCATTTATAACCTCGGCATCAATGATCTGAGAGAATATTCAGAAACAGGGATGTTGCATCATGGCCCAAAACCCCAAATCCACATGGATAAATGATATATCTATCCAAAAGGAGGACTTTGTGTCTGCGAATTCCATAAAATAGATATATCCAATGTTTGAACAAGATAAATAGATTATTATACTTGCAGAGAAGCGATCTAATTATTTGAAGATAAAAATACCATCGATCCCAATTGGAGAGAATGGTTGCAATAATCAACAAGATTTACAAGACTCCTGATAGAATGGCTTAAAGCCACCTCTTGAACAATTTTTGGACTCCAAGCAAATGGAGTGACCCTTGTGCACACCGTTGTGGTGATCCTGATATCCTAACACCAAAGGGAACCCTAGCGAAACTCATTTTTGCTCTCCTCGGTGCAGACTCTATTCACTCCACATCCATTACCGTCTATGTCACGGCCCCAAATCAGTTTTCCCATTTGGAGTGTCATGCAACATCGTCTAAACATTCATACTTAGTTTTTTACTTCATGTTTTCCAGACTACACCTACAAACATCATCTTCATCTTTCTTTATTACGGTTATGTGTGAAAATATCATAACTTATAGTAGTAACAACAATGTGCAAAGAAAACCACGAGATAGACAAATTTGATAACTCCATTTCTAAAATTGTACTTTTCATTATTTACAGTTTCATCGGGGAGGTCGGTTCACCGAACTCGGCCTCTACCCGTTTATACAATAATTTGGTGTTCAGTTTAGCTCTGCCCGCAGTGTCACTGTCCCACATTCCATCATGCCACTCGACCACCAGTTTGTAGCCCTGTCTAGCCTACATGCCTTGTCCCAGCACTTCATTGTCGCACCGTTCACTACACCCACCGTAGTGCCTGGCCACGCCTTGTGGTTGCACCCAACATTCATCGTTGTGTCGCTGTAATACACAGGTTTATGGTCTACCCACCCTGCGACCACCACCTGACCCGCACCTGAACTATGCAGCTTCTATCTGGTCAGCTCGCCCTGCAGGCTCATACTCGACCTCCGCTACGTATTTGTGTTCTATTCATATAGCGAACTCCTATCTTCACACTACGAACTATGTTGGAGTTCGATGGTCCTTCTCCTCCACTCGGCCAACTCCATATATATGTTGCTTCCATGTTGGAAATATGATGGGTTGTGCCGCATGGGGCATTTTCCCACTAAGCTGACCTGCCCTCCAATTAAGACACACCCCTACGTGATGTTTGGACCCAATGTCAAGTTCATCCTTCACATCATATATTTCAGTCTCATCGAGCCTCTCTCAACACTCAAACCCATTCCGGTTTTATGCATGTTCGGCGTGCACCCCCATCGCACATCGTCAATCACTTCACCAAGTTTCCCATGTTGGGTCACATGATAGCCCCAAGTCATGCCCGCTCATTGCACAATCGCCCGTCACACATGGGTCACACCCAATTCATGTTTTCGTTTATGTGCGCCTGTGTTGGGTGCCTGACTCACCCAAGGGTGGTGATGCCGACTCGAGGTCCTCATATCCTCACTCACCATGAGTCATGTCAATCCTATCGATCGCATCAACTCATCATCTAACTCAACAATCTCCTTCTTCCATCTCCATATCGAATCCTTCATTTCCCAACCACTCTCCTGTAGTGGATCCTTCCATCAAATGAAGAACTCCCTTCATGCATCATGCCCAACACCTATAGTCCCAGGATCCAAGATCTTATCCAAAATCAAGTGTGGCCTTCCCATCATCATGGTTGGTCTTCTCGGTGGTGTTTTCCTCTCAGGATGATGTGCATCAAGTCTACATCTCTTGAGTTGGCTCATATGAAACACAAGATCTTTTGAATGAATGTGGTTCGAAAGCTCCAACTCATAAGAAACTTCCCCAACTCACTTCTTCACTCGAAATGGCCCTTCATACTTCCTTGTCAAAGATCTTGCAATCCCTTTCGGTGGTTGAAACTGATCTCCGGTGATCCTCAGAAAACCATATCCCTAACATCAAAGTGTGCGTCCCGTATATCCTTATCAGCCCATTTCTTCATTCTCCTTGCAGCATCATGCAAGTGCACCCATGTTAACTCTAAAGACTCCTCCCATGCTGTCAAGAATTTCTTTGCATGTGGACTCCTCAAAAATCCTCTCGGTAGCACAACGTGTGGAGCAACTGGCACATGTCCATTGAACAACTCAAATGGACTATACCTGGTTGCGAAACTCTTCTGCACATTGTAGCTAAATTGAGCCACATACAAGATTCCAGGCCAATTCTTTTGATCATCCCTCACATAATGTCTCAAGTAGTCCTCCAGTAGTGCATTAATTTGTTCAGTCTACCCATCTATCTACGGATAGTAACTCGAACTCTACAACAATTATGTCCCGACCAACTTGAACAAAGCGGTCCAAAATATGCCTTTAAATCGTGAATCTCATCTAGACACAATACTCAATGGCATTTCCCAATACTTCACAACATTCTTGGAGAATAGCTTAGCAGTCTTCTCGGCCCCACAAGGTATCTTCGTCGGAATGAAGACGACATACTTAGAGAAATGATCAACAATGACCATAACTCCATTATACCCCTGCACCTGTGGTAATTGAGTGATGAAATCCATCAAAACATTCATCCATGGTCTCTCTAGAATCAATAAAGGCTGCAACAATCCTCCCTATCTTTGGTTATCCGATTGGTCCTACTGAAAAATGATGCATGTATGTACATATGCCTCTACATCCTCCCTCATCTTCTCCCCAAAGGACCCTCTCTCCAGCAATGCTAAAGAAAGACGTTACCCTAGGTGGCCAGCCCATGGAGAATCATGGCACTCCTTCAAGAGGTGCCTCCTAAGTCCAGATGACTTTGAAATGTAAATTCAGTTCTCATAGAACAAGAGTCCATCTCGTAGGAAAAACTTCTGAGTCTTCCCCTCCTTCACCTACTTCAGAATTCAGTTCGCCTTAATATCGGTCTCCACACTAGCTCGAAGTCTATTCTACATTTCATTGGTCATTTGTACTCAACTCCTACTATGCTCGGCCCGATCCTCTCCCTCCTCAAGTGTAGTTAATTGTCCCTTCCTGCTGAGGGCATATGCAACTGCATTGAGTCTCCCCGGCCTATACTCAATAGTCATGTTGAATTCTGCCAAGAAGTCCTGCCAGCGAGCCTGCTTCGCTGACAACTTCGGTTGGGATGAAAAATAACTCGTTGCAACATTGCCAGCCTTGACAGCAAAAGGCTTCCCAATCAAGTAATGCCTCCATACCTGTAAACAGTGGATGATCGCAGTAATCTCCTTCTCATGAACCGGATACCATCGCTCTCTATCCTGCAACTTCCAACTCTCATATGCCACCAGATGCCCATCTTGCAAGAGTACTCCCCCTATCGAAAAATCTAAAGCATCATTGTGCACCTAAAATGGTCTCTCGAAGTCAGGTAACCTCAATATTGGTGTTGTAACCATCCTCTTCTCCAAATCTTCAAATGTTGCTTGACACTTCTCCATCCAATTCCATGGCTTGTCCTTCTTTAGAAGGTCTGTCAATGGTGCAGTCACCTTGGATTACCCCTCTACAAACTTCCATTGGTAGTTGGTCATCCCCAAGAATGCCCTCATATCATGGACATTCTTTGGTTCAGCCCAATCCTCAATAGCTATTATCCTTCTCAGCTCCATTTGTATGTGACCTAGGCCCACAATGTGTCCGAGGAACGGAATCTCTGTAGAAATTTTGAATAATATGACACTTATTCACAGAGATTATCCTGATTATACACTATTTGTGGAATCATTCATAATACATAACCTCCTCTACGTTGATCATCAATTTTGCGGAATTAAGAAACAATCACATGTGCACATTGAAGCATCAATCACACATATCAACACAGTATGTACTGGGGAAAGCATACAACTGAAAACCCCTCAACTATCTGTATATTGTATTGATTGAGAACATGTAACAATACATATTACAATACTCCTCGCAAGTACTCAGTACTATCTCCACCTGTTACACACAAACTAGCTCAGATATGAATCAATCACAGGTTCAAATCTCCTTCGTTGCTTGCCTTCCTCCACTGCGCAATCCTGCATGAGAATAGATGAGAATGGCTGATCCAAACTCGTATTTCCCTTGGCTAAACCACGCAATTCTCATTGGCCATACTCAATCCATTGATTGTGAAAATCACATGCACAACTATAGTCACAACTGACAGCGGTCTTGCCCTTTCACTCATCTCTAACACTTATCTCCACTGAACTGTCCATGCACTGAGTTAACTAATGTATTCCTCAGTTGATTCATGAGTTAATAATTGGTGAATTAATTAATAATTAATTCACACCACTCATCACTAGTGTATTTAGCAGTTAGACTAAATACAACTAGTTCAACTAAGTCAACTAAACACAACTCCATCAACTCCTCAATCAACTCCACCAAACTCAATCACTTGAGTTCTAACTGAAGTCCATCATGCAATAGCTCAACTAGCCCATAGAAAAAGCATATTTCCTTCTAGCAGTTGCATGTGCCACATCCGTAGCTCGAACTGAAGTGCTGCAAGAGGATAAGATAATGTTTATAGTCCAAATATTATTAAGAGCTAATAATATTCGAGTATTCTATTTTTAGACTGGCAGAAAAATAGACTCTGCCCATATGTCTAAAAATAGAGGTCCATCTATTTTACCAACATGACCAATCATCCATAAATAGCATCCTGCAACTCATAGACCATGATCCATATGTCTAAAAATTAGACTTTGCGCCAAAAATAGCCTGCAGGCCCACTTAGTGAAGGCGACTTCTTTTCACTAAGCTCCATCATCTTGTTGCATTTTCAAAAATCTCGATCTGGAAAAACATACACTTTGACTTCTTCAAGTACAATTGGTTCTTCTTTAGTGCCTCAAATACCAAATCCAAGTGCTTCTTATGATCCTCCATGTTATCACTGAATATCATGATGTCGTCCAAGTATACTAGCACGAATGAATCCAAATATGGATGCAAAACATCATTCATCAAAGCGAAAAATGTAGCAGGAGTGTTTCACAACCCGAATAGCATGACAAGGAACTCAAAACTCCCATACCTCGTCACAGTCACAGTCTTCTTCTCATCCCTCTCAGCTATCTGCACCTAATAATATCCATGCCTCAAGCCTAGCTTGGAAAACGCTCGGACTTTCGCAAGCTTGTCAAAGCAATCCGCAACAAGTGGCAAAGGATACTTGTTCTTTATCAGTTTCTTATTAAGAGCACGATAATCACAGCACATACTCATCTCATTTATGTCTTTCTTCCTTTGGAACAATATTGGAGCACCATATGAGGACCTTGAAGGTCGTATGAAACCTGCATCATCCAAATCCTTCAACTATCATTTCAACTCCTCCATCTCCGGTCGTGACAAAAGATAAGGAAATTTTACTGGAGGTTTCTTCCCTAGCTCTAGCTCAATTTTATGGTCCATTGCACGTCTTGGTGGAAGTACTTTCGGCAACTCATCGAGCATCAAATCTACATATTTTTTCAATATAGCGGAAATCTCAACTAGAATAGGTGTCCCCACTTCATCATCATCCTCAACCTCCCTCATGACTGTTGCATATGTCTCAACATCTGAATCCAGCATCGCCCTAGTCATACTTCGTGTAGACACATGTTTCACCTTCACTTCCCTTCTCTACTAGTGAGTAGGTAGATTCCAAGTCTGTGTGTCTTTGATTGTTAAATTGGCAACTAGGGCCAAACTCCATGTGGGTTGGCTTATTTATGGCAGCTGATATTTTTATTGGATCCCTCTCGTCGAGAGGTGTAGGATTGATCCAAAGATCATCTGATTTCGATAAGTATTTATGGAGATATGAATTTATTTTGATTATGTAATTATTATCAAGCCGACCAGCTCTTACATAGGCTCAAGAAGTCCAAACGTCGTGTCTATTCATCATCTACACATTAGTATAAATAGATGAGGATTTGATGTCATTTGGAGACACATTCTTGAGTGATCTCTTCCTCTCCACGTCTTGGGTTTTTGGAGAAGGAGTGAGACACCAAGTGTGATACGCTGGTCTTCAAGTGATGCCCTAGCTGTTGTACGTTGCCCTAAGCCGCAGCCAATGTGAGAATCTACTCCTGGAAGAACCGCAGTCATAACACTAGTCATTAAGACCTACATGCAGATTATGAATACATCTACACGCTAGTCAGATTATGAAATACGCTAGTCATGAAGACCTACACGCAGGCAATGACTATGTATACGCAGGCAAATGGAGATACATATATGCAGAAAATGGAAATATATATATAGACACAGTAATGGAGATATATACACGTTGTAATAGGACATGGCAGTCATGGGAGATATGTGTCACGGTTCACGCTGTCATCGGAGGTCAATGTTCACGTTGTACATGTTGACGTTATGAACTATATGCACAGCGTGGACAGTGTTGTCACCTTATACGCAGAATTATATGCATAGGCAGTTATGCATGCACAGTCCCTATATGTTGAAGATATCCACGCAGTTCATCGTTCATGAAAACACTTCTTACGCTGACCATATATATATAGGCATAGCATGGAAATGCCGCTGTCATGAAGTCACAGTCAAGACATAAACAACCGCAGTCAAGCTAAGGGTAGCTGCAGTGATAAGGAAGAGTTGACAGGAGCTGTTGGTGGCCACTGTAAGTTAATTAGGCTACTGGAACAAACTTCTGTAGCCACAATCTATGCGTATAAATCTCGATGGTATCCCTATGACAGTTTAGATGCAATAAACAACATAACTCAGATTGCACAATGAAAATTACGTTGGGTATCATCTCAATCTCATAGATGTATATGTTACTGCCTCGGCATAACTTCAATGATGTTTCAATATTGATCAAGAGCTTCTCGGCATACCTGTAAAAGAAGACATACAGTGGCAATTGTCATCACAATATTCAGATCTAGTATTCTTGATATGGACAGGTATCTCAGAGGTGCAGCAAGGACGATAATCCCAACAGCATGATGATAAATGAGACAGCGTGATGATGGGCATATTAGTAATGGGCAGCATGATGTTGAATGAGATCATGGGCAGCATGATGTATGAGATCATGAGCAACGTGATGAATGGGCAGATGAGATCATGGACAACATGATGTATGGGCAGCACTGTGATCATGAGCAGGATGATGATGCAGGATGCAGCGTGATGGTGCTACACGGTAAGATGCAACGAATGAACAAAATGGATAGAAGCCATCACCTAGGAGAATCAGTTGAAGCAGAATGTCTTCAACTGATCTCATGTATCATTGTTATAGGAGATGATCTATGCTAGATCTAGATAAGTCAAAGTGTTGACTTCTATTGTAAATGTACTCTCTCTCTCTTTCTCTGCTGAACTTTGAAGATAAAAGAAGATTTGGTCAAAGGGTTTCCCCACACATTGTGGGGTTTGTCCCTGGCTCGCGCCATATCTTGTGTCCTCTTGTCTTGGCTTGTCTTCTTCATTTTATATTTATGTTCTATCTGCAGTTTATCATAATGCTGATGTGATTGCCAATTATGAAAATTTAAATAAATTGCTCTAGCATAGAACATACCATAACTTAACATGGTATCAGAGCTGAGGTGAAGACAATGCCCAAGCAAGAGTGAAAGAGCAATCATTGAAGACAGTTGGGACAAGATAGAAGGCTCAATGGGTTCCTCATAATTCACCTAGGGTGAAGCCGAAGCAGAGAATGTTATCAGAATGGCGCAGCGGAAGTTTCTGATGGCCCATCTAATGATCACTTCATTGGGAAGTTCGGATCTAAGGTTGGAAGGAAAGGCGAATGGCTTGTTGAAATAAGTTCGGCCGTTGTACATGGCGAGACACATCTCTTGATGAAGATAACAATCATTCCTGGGACATCTTCAATGATCAAAGGAATGACTGGTAAAGCAGGTCATCAAGGAAATGGTCGACTCTTCCATGAAAGCAAGGAACCCCAGAATCTCTCTTATGTACCTGATCGCAAGTAGAACCTGGTGTCCATCTCGGAAATGGAAGTCAAAGGTTACAGGATGGCACTTATCGATGGAAAGGTACGTGTTTGAAAATATATCTTGCAAAGATGTTTTGAGTTCTGGGTTGTTGCAGGAAGTCCACTGGGGACCATGTCCGTTGACTCAGCACCGAAGGTTTGTGAGTCAGATGGTAACTTGGATGCCTGAATTCAAAAAGGAGCATGAAGGTACATGTCTGAAATGTACCGAAGGAAAATATTATAAGGGGACCATTCCCCTCATGCAGCAGGTCCA
>APFE031068473.1:143573-161998 GCA_000404065.3 Pinus taeda | reverse complement strand
GATGCAATACATACCTTTTGTAATAGTGGTACACCATGTAGATCAAAATATTGCTCCATCTGATGTATCCAATTTACCGGATCCTTGCCATCAAACTTCCTCATCTTGCTTTTCCTTGATTTTAGGAGCGCGATCTTGAAATGATTGTAACTCTGTACTTTCATATCTTTAAGTTCTGAAATTGCAGCCAGTAGTAGCCCTCTGTGTCCTCTTTCCAATGCCACCAATCTGATCCAAATTGGATTCTCCAAGGAAGAGTTATGCCAAATCGCCCACAGTGACCTGATTATTGACTAGTTCAATAGAGCAAAGTTGTACGACATGCCACGTGTCACTGTTTCGACCTTTGGCTCTGAAAAATATGTGCAAGAAACTACAGTCCGTCCTCTTTCTATACCTTCTTACCAAATTTTAATATGATTCTCAGAGAGAAAGTTATGACTATTTTCCCAAGGTCACCTGTTTGGAATGTAATTCAAGAGTCTGAAAAAAGACCAAATTCCTCAGATCATATCTCCGCAAATATAGCACAAAACACTCTGAAATTCAGACCTGGAGTTTAGCTTGATGTCTTCTCAAATGGGTTTTTTTCGACTTCTGAAATGTTGCAGAAAAACGTTATAGTGAGAATGCCACGATGACCTGTTTGGAGCAGCGAAACCCTAGAATCCAAAGCTCTGATACCAAATGTTATGAAACCAGCTCAAGAAAAGATAGAAAAGATAGATCAATGCCTTAGAATTCAACCTCTTCAAGGGGGAAACCTCCTTTACATTACATAAATGAACAATTCTTGGATGATACAAATGAAAATAGGAGTCTAAGGGGTCATAATGTAATCAGAGCCGACATAACAATAATAATGTATGGGCACAATAATAACAATAGTGAGCTTCTATGGAGCACAATAGTGACAATATGAGCACTACATGGGTACATCAATATAATAAGGGGGTTGTACTAATAGAAATAATGGGTTACACTAGTAGTATAGGGGCCTAACATCAACAGATGAGTAGATTGCAGATATTCTCACTAAGGCTTTACCAAAAGGGAATTTATTGGTCTTAAGAGAGCAGCTTGAACTGATGGATGTGACCCTCTTGATAAGGGGCAACATTTGTTGAGGACACTGAGCCAACTCTTCCTCCCAATTTTAGCTCCTAGGGTGAGGAATTAAGATGGAGGGATCTTATGGTTTAGGTATATCGGGACAATAGGGTATCATCCCCATTTATTACCCATAAGGTTGGATATTTTCCTCCCCTATCTTGGTCTTTGCAGAGTATACTCCAATTGGAATCATACCCACAAGACGAGATTTTTGAGATTGTCCCTCCCCATTTGGCCAATAGGTTGAGGAGGCTCGGGGGCATGTGATCCTTACGTTTTGGTAAATTGGGTATCTCATCCAAGCTATAATTATGATGAAGGTGTTCTACCACATGAATATTGAGGGTAATTTTTTGGAAGATCAGTAGGCAATAGGATGGGTTGAGACTTTCTCCCCTATATCACCTATTACTCGATATGGGGTCAGAGATATTTAGTTCCCCCATGATATTTTGGGTTGATATGTACTCCCCAATGTGGTTTCAGATTGATATATACTCTCTGATGATGTATAGGGTAGTAGTGTTAACTCCTTGATGATTCATTTTCTTTATATTTGAGAATGTTTCAGAAGATAAAGTTTATTAGATATGGGACATGATATGACCACAGGATATTCATGACATGTTGATCAATGGTCAGATATTGATATGTGGAATTCTCCCTAGTTGAGAGGGAGTGTCAAAATATGAAACTATGGTCAAATTCCACTCCAGATAGCCCATTTGATGGAGATGATTTCATTTAATTCCTCTTTTCAAGAGGATAAAAATCAACCTAAATATCACTCAAATAAAACAAGAGAAAGTGTACTTATGAAGAAAATCCCTCATATGCACATTGGGACAAAGTCATCCCTAAAGCAAATTGGACACCCTTAGAAGCCTATAAATACAAGAGACCTTAAGCTAATTTGGATATAACCAACCATATTCTTCTTCTCTTCTTCATTTATTGGCTAGCACAGGTCTAAGGTAGGGATGACAACAGAAGTTCGCAAAAGTCTGAAATTACAAGATCTAAGGCTCACATCTATTTTAGGGTTAAGAATTATAGTTGCATGCACGTCACAGGGAAAACTCGACCACAGATGTTATCTTGTAGGCATCAAGGGTGCGACTAGAATCCTCAAGTCACTCGCACAGCTCCTCATGCATGCGACCAGGAAGTTTGAAAGAAATTGATCCTTAACCGAAGTTTATTGCAGTTGACTGCAAATGAGAAAAGTTGTCTTTAATATATTCTGATGCTAGCAACTTATTTCTGAATTTTATTGGGTTGTTTTTTTTATGATATTATATTGCGCTCATTATACTCTCTACTGAACATTTTTTAAAAATTTAATAGAAGAATAATTTCAAAGGGTTTTCCCCCTTGTGGGGTTTTTCCGTGGTCTTTGACCAAACTTGGTGTCTATTGTTGTTGCGTTGATTGTCATTGCATTTATTGTTGTATATTTAATTACTATTGATGAATGGATAGACTAATTGTAATTTTAAAGGTTGCTAATTGAAGTATTGATATGGTCTAAAGTAATTGATACAACATAGAACAATCTGAAAATTTTGACAACGAGGAAGGGATTCTTGGATGAACCTTGTCCACTTGGATCTATCTTCAACTCTACCAAGTACTTTGTTTTTGTAGTTTCTATCTCTCAACTAGAATACTTCTCTACTTCCTTCAACATAACTTTCTTTGAATACCCATTCTTTACCACTATGCTCTGTGAGTTCACCACTTTAGTCATAACTGTCATTTACCTTGTGTGCATGAGTGTCTACTTATTAATGTTAGGAGACTCAACTCTCTTATGATCTCCCTCAACCAAATCCTTTGTACATTTGGCTTGAACTTTCCCTATAATAGAATTATTTCACTGAGTGGATGCCTCCTCTCACCCTATGTTATGGTCCTCATCATTGTCGTGCTGGTCATCCCAATTGCCAACTATCTTAGACCGAAATAGAGATATTGGTCGAAGCTCCACCCTAAGATTTCTATCCTACTCTCACTCAACCACCGCATCTCTAATATGAGAACTCTATTACTTACTTCTCAAGGATGCACATGCATCAACATCCAATTTGTAAAGGTTCTCAATCCTGACACCAATTTTCTTGACTTGTCTTGAAGCTAAATGCTTGAGATAGGCTTCCCTTTGTTGAATACTACATCATACCCTTTGTCTTCAAGGATTGTTATTGAGACAAGGTTATTCTTGAATCCTGGGACATATATCACATTCTTGAGATGGGGAAGGGAACTATACTCCCTTCTAAATATCTTTGTACCAACTCCTTTGGTCATGTATCTATCATCATCTCCAAGCTAGATATGGAATTACATGTCTTTCTCGTCTAGGTTGTTGAACAAGTATTTATCACCTAACATGTGGAATGAAGCCCCTGAGTCAATTTACCACTCATTAACTTTAATTGAGCTTTCCATTCAAGCTATCAAAGAGAAATCCAATTCAAACTAAGAAGAGAGTGCCTCTCCTCCTGTTGTTGCTACATCATGCTTACTAGATTTCTTATTTGGACATTTTGTAGCATAATGTCCAAACTAATGATAATGAAAAGACTTGATCTTTCTAAGATCCTTCTTTTCCTTTCCTCCATTCTGACTAGACTCAGTTTTTCCTTGGGCCTTCTCACCCTTGGCTTTCTTCCCTTTTCCAACTAAAATAAATTTCTCCTCATCTTCTATCCCAAATGAGACTCCACCCCTTATGTTCCTCCTTATCTCTTTCTGCACAAGATATTACCACAATCTCTCCTAATAAGGGAGCTTATCTCTACCATTCAATGCATCCTGGAAAATATGCCAATATTTTTGAAGCCCAAGAAGAGCAAGGCTCACAAGCTCTGTTGATGGAATTGTTGCTCCAACACCTCCAAGTTCATCCCTCACTTGAGAAACCCTATATAGATATGTAACAATGGGCTCATCCTTTCCCCTTTGAATTTTCCTCAACTTGTTCTTCAAATAAAGTTGTATGGCATCACTACTGCTTTCAAATAGATCAGTAATGGACTTCCACATATGGGATGGAGTTTCTTTCCTAGGCAAGTTTGGAACAATATGGTCTCTAACTCCTTCTAGGATCTTCCTCCTAGTTTTGGCAGTATCCTTCTTCCATTGAGTCATTTGTTGTGCATTTAATGCAGGAGATTTAGTAATATAATTCTTGATGTATTCTGAAAACCCATTATCATCTAACACAACCTCCATTTTGTCCTTAAATGCATATAAATTTGAAGTCCCTTCAAGTGCATGCTATATCCTCAAACCATAGACTAACATGATTCCCGCACCTATAGAATTCCTGCACTAATTGATCTCATTAGGGGAATTTTGAGGTCTAAAATGGGCCTCCTAAGGAAATTATAAAATAATAGTGGAAATAATAAAATAAGATTAGATTACATCATCAAATTTTAGAGGGAAAAAGAAAAAACTATTTTTTCAACTCATATTTTCAACTTATCTCCCTATGGGTTTACTTAAATTTCAAGATGAAACACACTTTGGATGCAAAATTTGGTTCCTCATCCAAGGAGTACCCATGTTTCATACTTTTTATGGACCCTACTACACAAAAATCAGAAATACATGAAAAATGTGACTACAATCACGTTTTTTCATGTATTTCTAAATTTCCATGTAGCAGGGTCCATCAAAAGTGTGCAACATGGGTACTCCTTGGATGCGGAATTAATTTTTTCATCCAACAAGTACTCCCGCTCAAAATTTGTGTAAAGCCTTAGGGAGATAAGTTGAAAATACGAGTTGAAAAAGTAGTTTTATTATTTTATTATTTTTTAATCTTTTTACTTTTTAACTCCAAAAATGGTGAATCATATCTCATGGTTGACATCATTATCTTGAATCCTATTGGTTCTTATAAATTTTATTTTGGTTGTACATTTTTCTTATGAGGCCTGTTTTAGACCTCAAAAATCCCCTAATGTCCTTTTCAATGAGCTTTGAGTCTGATCAAGGAACTCAGTTTCTATCTTGTTTCCAACTCTGATACCATGTAGAAACTCCTTGAAACCTTGCAATTGCTAATGAGATAAAACTAAAAACAAAATACACAATACTTCTCTACCAAAATTTAGTGGAAAGAAAAAAATGAATTGAAACGCAATCACACATAGAACACAAAATTTATCTAGACAACCCAACTGGGAAAAACTCGTCTTGCTTGTATTAAATCAACTAAGCAATATGAAATATTACATAGTATATGCTTCAAGCTTGAATCTCCCTATAATACTGATCAACTCTCTACAAAGCTTTCCAAACACTTAGGAAACTAAGGCCTACTAGGAGCTCTTATTTCCTAGTGCAATTTTGCCACAAAAAAATAGGAATTTATCCTATTTCCTTGTGCAATTCCCAAGAGAATTTTTTTGCTTGCTTCTCAATATCTGAACACAAAAACATGTGTTCCATAACAAATACAATATGTTCCTTCATTCAATCTCAATAAGCAATTCGAATTGCATGCCCCACTAGGGCTAATTTTCGCAGCTACAACTAGTTAACTGAGAGCAAGTTGAGTTAACAGAAATTCAACTACCCAACTAAACTCGTAATTATCTCTATTCTATAAATAGAGATAAATTAATTGATATACACTAGAGATAACTCCACTAGTTAGTTAATTTTAACCATCAACTGGTCCATAACTCACTGAAATCCATCTAGCTCGATTATCTGACAATAACTGAGTGATAGGTCACATCACACATGTTAACTAATAGCTAACACAAGCCTCTATGATATTGAATTTGAATTGCATCTTTGGCTAAGGCACAAGTCAAAGAAGCTCTTTCTTGCTACATTTACAACACTTTATAGCCATTTTAAGGAATCTCTTGTTTTCTTTTACAATTTATAAACTTCTTCTCTCAACTACTCATTTTTAGTTTTTAAGACGCCATTTTCATTTTGACATATCAATATAGGACCTTGAATCCGTCAATTTTGGTTTTCAATTTTCAAACTTTCTTTCTCAACCTCGAGGTTGAGGTTTTTTTTTGGCATAACAAAGGATGCAATGGGGTTTACATGCTCATAGAAATCAATAATGTGTTCAAAAACATCTAGGGCTAATGAGCGAATAGAATCATGATATTTAGGAACTTTAGATGCCAAGAATTTTATTCTTGGATTTTTAAATGAAGATATCACCTACTCCTTTTCTTTGGCATGATTGTAAAAAATAGGGATATGGCCAAGAGAAGCTTCCTCGAATAACTCAAACAGAAAGTAAGTAGCCTTGTTAGGAGAGAGAGGGGACAGTGATGAAACTTACTCACAAGGTCCTTGAGGAGGTAAGGGAAGTGATGTAATTTTCTTATAGGATTCTTAAGGAGGCAGAAGGTGGTCTCAATTGGTTCTAGTAACTTCTTTCTCACCATACTTCGTGTTAGCCTTTTTGGTATAGTGAAAGGTTTCCCTCAACTATCTTGGAGGTTTTCCTATGGGGAATGAGATCTTCTATTTATAGAACACTTTCATCCCCATAATCACTTGCAAGTTTATGCCCAAGTTCCTCCTTATCTTCATTGTGAACTTCCTCAAGTGTCTTTTTAGTGGGTTATTGTGGTGTTATTTCCAATATACTTAGGAGTGTATTACCAAACTTATTTCAAACCAAGAAAACATCTGAATTATCTCCCATTTTTTAAAGTTCTTCCATGACCAGCATTTTAATAGGGCCATGGTGATAGAGGTTGTGCCTAGAAATTCTAAGGTTATGTTGTACTAGCTCAAGTTCCTCCCTATCTTCATTGTGAACTGAATCCTCAAGTGTCTTTTTAGTGGGTTATTGTGGTGTTATTTCCAATATACTTAGGAGTGTATTACCAAACTTATTTCAAACCAAGAAAATATCCCAATTATCTCCTATTTTTTAAAGTTCTTCCACAACCAACATTTTAATAGGGCCATGGTTATAGAGGTTGCACCTAGTGATTATAGGGTTGTGTTGCACTAGCTTTTCCATAGCCCAAGATTTTCCAAAGGAAAGGAAAGTTGATATGAACACTAGCTGCAAAATGGAGGAGTATTCTAATATGATCATAATATGATAAAGAAATGGAACATTATTCCTTCCCTCACAATTCATTACATTCTACAAGAAGAAGAGTAAGTTACTCCATTTATCTACGATCCACAACCCTAGAATGCCTCGTCCCTATTGTGGATTTAACTCTGCAAAGTTGATAAACTTGGTCCAAACCCCTTTTTCTATTCACTTATTCTTGAACCATCAATCTCATGTATATAGGAGTATTATGGCTTGAGCCACCAATTCCTATATCACTTCCATAACCAGACTAGCCACTTGGGCCACCTCACAATCAAATCCTTGTGCAAACGCCATTGTTGTGTCATCATGGCCCTAAAATTTTCAAAGAAAGGAGAGTCATCCTAGAGCCTTAAGAATGGGATTACTCACATTTTATTCTATGGAACCCTCTAAGACTGTCAAAGACTTAGATTCTTGTCTAATCAGTCTAAGTTTCCCCATACTCCTTAACGGGTCAACGCTAAGGGATTTGTCTCTCTGTGATCTCTATTATCAGTCAACTTGTGGCAATAAGGAAATTGAAAGTGGGAGAGAGGCTGGTATATTACAATGGTTGAATATGGGATATTGAAATAATTATGGATGCAAGCCACAATGATCAATGATGGTGCTCGATAGAGCACTGGGAAGAGGACCATCATAAGGTTGGAGTGGTGGAATTGCTACTTTCATGAATTACTCATGACAGTCAATAATTGGATAAGGTGGAAAATTAAACTATGTGAAATTACAATGAGTGTTTAGGGAAAAGAGAAATATGCATTATAATACTTCATTGGACCAAGGTTCTATTGATATCAATTCATGTCTTAAACACATTAAAGGGATTTAAAATAAATTTCTCGCCTCAAGTTTACCTTAGACTGATGTATCCTTGTAACAACAACTTCAAAACAAACTTGGGGCTCAAATAACCGATGAAATGATGGGATGAAACAATTGATAAAACCTTGAATCTGGAACAAATGCTAGGATATATGTTAGATTTGAATCTAACTACTTGGAATTTTGGTAACTTAATTGCTAATGAAATCTTGAAGAACAAAAGGAGACAAGGACGTTGGAGGTGTCTAGAAGCTCCAAATCCCTACCTATTACCATTTATTGTTAAATAGGATTGAATTCAGAGAATAATTTGGAAACACAAGATAGGTAGTATTTTAACCAACATGATGATCATATAACAATGACTATAAAATTTTGTGACAATTACAGGAAAACTTGTAGATTCATAATCAAGATTATTTAAGGTCAATGTTGTTTTCTTAGGAATATCCATTTGCAAATTGTGTCTTAGGATTCCAATTGTTGTTGAAATAAAGAGAAAATAAAAACCAAATGATGAAGATGATATCACTTTAAAAATGTTAAGGAAGAAAAATAATTGAGATCCTCATATCTCTGTCTACCTTTCTAGATACATAATGTTGATTGTTGTTGTTGATGTTTTGATGCTATGATCATGTTCATGTTGATTCCAATGATCATTCTAATGTTGATTCTATTATGATGTTGATGATGATGATGATAATGATGTTAATCATGATGTTTATGTTGACGTTGATGATGATGATGATGATGTTAATCATGATGCCATTAAAGAAATTTTGAGGTCTAAAATGGCCTCAAAACAAAAATTTACAACCAAAATAAAATTTATAAGAAACAATAGGATTCAAGATGATGATGTTAACCATGGGGGATGGTTCACCACTTTTTGAGTAAAAAAGTAAAAAGATTAAAAAATAAAAAATACTACTTTTCAACTCGTATTTTCAACTTATCTCCCTACAATTTTACTCAAATTTCAAGTGGGAGCACTCGTTGAATGCAGAATTTAATTCCACATTTAAGGATTACCTATGTTTCATACTTTAGATGGACCTTGCTAAACAAAAAATGAGAAATACATGAAAAAAAATGTTATTGCAGTCACGCTTTTCATCTATTTCTCGTTTTTATCGCATTTTTTCATGTATTTCTCATTTTTTTTTTATAGCAGGGTCCATCAAAAGTATGCAACATGGGTACTCCTTGGATGAGGAATTAGATTATGCATCCTCAAATTTATCCTACTTGAAATTTGAGTAAAATCTTAGGGAGATAAGTTGAAAAAGTAGTTTTTCTTTTTTTCCTCTAAAATTTGATGATGTAATCTAAGCTTATTATTATTATTTCCACTATTATTTTATGATATTCCTTAGGAGACCCATTTAGTCCTAGGAAATTATATAATGTTGATGTTGATTTTGATGACGATGTTGAGCTAATTATGATGTTGTTGACTAATATTTGAAAATAATTGCAATAGAGGTTTATGCCACCAAAGGTGAAAAGATTAGCAAAATGGTTATTTCAATCTCTCTATCGGGGAGGCTTTTCATCGACCTAACTTGTCATTAACAAATCACTATCATAACAAGTCAGACACACAAAAGTTATCCCTTTTTGAAACAAACCATTTTCCTTTCTAACAGTTAATGGCATCTCTTTTATTTAGAAGAAAAAAAAATATTTTTGGGAATGTCTTCCCACCAGTTATGGTTTTCAAGAAGAATTCTTATTCAGTTGTGCTAGTGGACTAGTTTTCACAATTGAACTCGTTTTTTTATGTAATTTTTTTCTTTGTTTGTTTTTTCCTTTATATTTTCTTTTATTTAATATATATGTTAAAGAAGAGGAATATATTATGTTAAAGTTTCAACAGATCGAGGATCCTCCATATCTACCAATTTTAACTCAGAAGGGTGGAATTATCAATTTCTATATATCTACATAAATTCACCAGTGTCATTTTTATTAGGGACTCTCACAAGGGGAGAGACCCATTGGCTATCTGAAATTTGGTAGATCCAAATTTGACATGTAAACATTTCTATAATTCTTATTTAACAACTTTTTTTAAGAGTTGGGTTCATTCATATTGGGGGCTTCCTAATAGGTTGGGAACCCTCCTAAATGTATATATATTGTATACAAGTTTCAGGAGAGATTCCTTTCATATCATGGTAGATCCAAGCGAAGACATTGGTGTGTTTTTGTAGTGTTTAAACTACTTGTTCTTATTGATATGTATCCAATTGAGAATTTATATACAAGGATTTACTTGGAATAACTTAAACAAGAGTGGTGTTTGATCTTGATAGGTCTATGGATGATGTAGAACTTTGTAGTGATGATGATGTGTTCGGGTTACAATTTTCTCGAAAATCAAGGATAAAATGTTATGAAGTGGATATAGATTTTATGCAGAGTCAAGATTAACAAGAAAATAATGAATATGGTTCTATTTAGTATATTCTTTAAAATAAATGATTTTATCAATGGAATAAATGGACTGGACATTCTCCTTATCACTATTAGCATTGTCAATCCTTAGGGTATTTTCAAATTCTTGTGAGGATTTAGCAGGGGATACAGAGTCACTTTCTTTGTTAATTCCCCAAGTGAAACTTAAGCATATCTCTAGAGTGAATAACAATGTAGGTATCGATGGTAGCTATCCATGGTCATCCCAAGGTCAAGGGGTGTCCTCATAAAGGGTTTTTGGGTTGCAAGACTATAAATTCTGCCAGATATTCCCAAGAAACTAATGAGATGATTACATCATCCAATACACCTTCAGGGTTTATTTTGGATTAGTAAGTCAATTCCAAAACTATAGGTGTAGGCTGGAGGTTAGGAAATTGCAATTGTTCCATGGTTTGTCTTTTCATCACATTTATTATTGCCCCTAGGTCTATCAAAACATTTGGAACAATGATATTATTAATGTGTATTGAAACAACTAGATTGCTACGATCCATATATTTCTCCATAAAGATCTATCCTAACATTAAATTAGTTTTTTTCCCAATGAAATAAATGGTTTATGGTTCTATCATCTTCCTGCCAAATTTCCTTAAGAAAATCTCCCTAATATTTTTAACATAAATCAAGATATCTTTAATGACTTGTAATAAGGGAACTTTGATGCAAATGTTCCTCAATTCATAAACCTGATCAAATTCAATGCACACACTAGGATTTTCTAAAGTTAACCTTTCCATGTAGGGAGGGGAACTAGGTGATGATGGAGGCTCTAAATTTTGAGAAGTTTGTCTTATTATAGCATCATGTTTTCTTGTTTTGGAGTCTACTCCCATGATTCTTCCTTAATGATGATGGGAATGTCTTTATTTTGGTTGAGAACCTTTCATGATCTCAGTTGGATATCTTACAATCCAACTGGTGTATCTAGTATGTGGGAAAGGGAGGAAAACCAACGTTAAAAACTTATTGATTTGGCTTATTATTAAGGTTATAAATTGTCTAAGTAGGTAATTATGTAGGCCTTAGAGGTTGGGCAGGTGGTAATTATAATTGTGGAAGTTACAATTATTGTGGTGGTGTAGCTAGTTGAGTTTGTTGAGTTTGAAGGTATGTTGGATATGAATATTGAAATGGTGGAAAGTATGGCTATTGTGGTGGTGTGGAATAAGAGTAAGTATGAATATTTTGATAATGGGGTACCCACCACCCCCAATGTTAGGGATGATTATGGACCTACTATGCGGAATATGCTTTCCAAGGCATAAGAGGACTTAAAAACTAAGATGAATGATGTTTTACAACAAAATAATGAGAAGACTAAGGTGTATGATCTGAAGGTATACTTGAGGTTACTGATTTCCAAGTATTTTTTGGTGCAAATTCATACAATTTATATGCTTCTTGATTTTCTCCTTAATAGATTTCCTTGAGACCAAGTTACATAGATAACACATATACTAACAACATCTAAAGGACATTCTTGTAAAGGGTGCTTATGTCTACACTTAGGAAAAAATATAGAAAGTTATACTCTTTCTTCCTCTTTCTTTTTCTTGAATTGTAAATTATCTAACTGTAAATTAATATTTTCAAGAAGATCACTCTTAAAACTTTCTAATAAGTTCCCTAATTAAATTTTAGTTACAAAAAAATGTTGCAGACTTCACATTCTTAGATTAATAATCTCTTATTCCTCTACCATATTTGCCTTGGTTGGGAGAATATTTCTTGAACATTTTGCTAATTTTGTCAAAAGGAAATTTCAAACATCCTAATATCCCATTATATTCAATGCATTGATGAACTCATCTATAATACCTCTCAATAAAATAGTATTGACGGTGCCATGATCAAGATAATGTTGTTTAGATATTTAGGAATTGTATAGAAACCTTTTGAGGTAATCCTACAAGATGTCTTCCTCCTTTTATGTGATCTTAAATATTTCCTTGACTTTACAATATTTCTGGCACTTTTTAAGGAACTTCCTCTACATCCCATCCCATGTTATAATGTTGTTTCCCCCTAACCTCATGAACTAGTGCAAGGTTCCATCCTCAAGGTTGGGAGGAAATAACTTAATATCTTGGGCATTAGTAGTGTAGTCATAACTTCTAAACAATATGTCAAACTCAAACCAAAGGGAATTGGGATCTTCATTGATTTTACCATAGAAATGAGGCAAAACTAATAGAGGGATATTTTTTATTTGGACCAATGTCTTGGGATCCAAAATTGGGAACCCAAAGGTTACCTATTCCTCTTTATTGGTTGTTGTTGGTCCTTATAGGAACACTTCTCCTTCTCCCTCTACCGTATGTTTTCCCCAAATAGACTAAACTTAATTACCAAGTGCAGTGTTTTGGGCCCCTAAACAAGGTTGTTATTTGCTTCTAATTTTATCTCTTATTTTGACTCTCCAACTTGAGTAGCTACCACTATGGAATTAGTTGGAGGAGCTATATGATTATTTCCTTAATTCATTTTCGATTCTTGAGGTTTATAGCTACTCTCTTGTTCTAGTTCTCCAACTAGTGTGGATTTTGTTGTGGAACCAGTGAAGGGGACTGTGGAATTCATTCCCTTATTTTCATGAGGTTTAGAACTTCCTTTTGCAACTTTTTTTGTCTAGTCCTTCTTAGAATATTTACATGTCAATTAATTACTGTTAGAAGGGGGTTTCTTTTCAGGAATATCTAACCTACACCTAACTTTTAATCTACCCCTAGTGTTTCTACCTCTATTCATGCAACCCCTAGAACAAAGAAAAACTCAAAGCAATAAAATCAACCCACATTGTGAGCTCTTGATGCTACTAAGATCTTGCCATCAATAAGTTATCTTTTCACAAAATTAACTCACAAATATACCTACTTAAACAAAAAAGGACCACACCATGCCAAAATGTCAAGGATTCCTAAGACTCACCAAAGTGATTGCATAGGCTTGTACCTCTCATCTCACGTTCCCACTCCTTCAAGTCTTAAATATTGGGGAATTTAAAATCATGCCAAACCACTATTGGCTTAGCTCTTCTAGTTCCTCATCAGTAATGACGCAAAAATGTTGGGTGAATTTAATTACGATGAATTCATAACATTACTTTGTCAATCTAGGAACATAACCTTTGAGTCACTACATTATATGTGTAGATATTAGGAGATTAATGAGTCTATTCTACAAAAAAAGAATGAAAATAAGTTAAATTACTAGAAAGAACTAAGGGAATCAAGTCATTTGGTAATATGCCTTTTGGTTGTCCTAAAAAAAAACACAATAAGAATCTTTTTTTTTTGGTAAGATAAGGGTTTTTGTGCACTATCTCCAGGTCTACCTTCAGCAAAATTCACCCACTAGTCCTGTTAATAAAGAAAATGCATTCAAAGGGAAACTCTATAGGATATCTTCCCTCCAGGGTACCTATTGCAAAGCCCTTGATTTATAAGTTGTAGCCTTTGGAAAGTCTTTTTAGGGAAAGCCTCTAATGATCTACGCAAAGTTGTAATGTAATACAACACCTTCTAGTGAGCTTCTCAAGGAACAAGCAATAAAAATAACAAACTATAAGATAGAGGAATCATTAGGTGTCGATACAAGGCCCTTCTTAATCAGATTATATTATTTCACACTGAAATATTAGTGTGTTTCTATAACCACGAAACATTACAATGCATCAATGTTCTCCTTCAACAATTGGTTTCTCTTTTGTAAGTATAAACCCAAGTTTAAAACAAAGAAAAGGAAGTATAAAATTGAGTTGCAAGTAAACTAAAATACACAATATTCTTATGGAAGGCTAATAAACCATGGTTCTTTCACAGTTGTAGCATTAGCATAATTTATGCAGCTTCTTAGTTTTATGAACCTACTATGTACTGCATTAATCTAAATACATGTCAAATAGACAAGTTTTGACTGATCGAATCAAACATCTATAGGAAATATGGACACATAGAGATGCAAACACACGGTCTACTCCAATAAATAAATCAAGAGAAAAAACACACCGATAATGCATCACACATGGTATAATACAGTGAGAAATGTGGCTAGATCAATGGGCCCTTCCCAACTAGCTCACATTTTCTGTGAGAAAGTTGTAGATCACATGAAAATGAGACATAGATATGGGTTTGAATTTATGAAAGAATGAAATGAAATATAGATATAAATAGAAACACAAAGCTATAGTGAAAACTAAAATTCAATTCACTCATAACAAAATCCTGGTAATTTTTTACATGCAGAATGGAAATAAACTAGCTCAAGCCATGGTATCTTATCTCTGAGAAGAGATGTGGCAGCTACATGCCTTCTGAACTATGTTAAAATGAGGCTTGAAGGCCTATTTATTATTCAGAAACAATGGAAAACCTTAAACATCCAAAAAACTAACCCTGGGAGATGAAGCACCAAAACTCTATGAGCCTCATTGGGATAAGTTGGTACATAAACTTCATGGGGTGCTAACTTTGACATACAATCTTTGTTTGACATGTATGATACCTTGTTAGAAATATCTTTTTGAGGCCTACAATTTATAACTAAAAAGCTCTATTATAGGCCCTTGGTTTTCCCATTTTCCAAAAAAAACATCGTTTAGGGCCTCAAAATAGCTCTGAAAGTTCACGAACCGAAAAACTGCCAAAAATAGTAAAGTGTGCTATAATTAAGGAAATTGAAAGAAACAATGGTAGGGGTACAAGAGGAATAGGCGTTTGGTCACCAATATCCACCTATATTAGTCCTCCCTCCTTAGGATGCAATGGTCCCCATCATTTTGAGTGCCTCCATGAGATGGGGAAACTTCTACTGAACTTGGTCCCTCGTTAGCCACTTTCCTTGGTGTAGGAGTTGGCCAGAACCTGATATAGTAGGATCTTCTGCTAGCAAGTGTTCTTGATTTTTGTGTATGTGATTCAATTAGTTGTGGCATGTTCTATGTATTTTGGGTTTAGCTTTATTGGTGCAATTTGTTCTACAATGTCAGATGTGTCTAGCAAGGGTGGAAAGTATGGATGAAGGCAGTCCACATTGAACCGTGGGTGCATGCCAAGGAATTGGGGAATGTTGAGCTAAAAATAATTATCTCCCACATCCTTGGTGATGGTGTAAGGACCATATCAAAGTGGTCTAAGCTTTTGATGGGCTCTGTTAAGGTATTCTTTCTACAAATGCAACCAAACTTTGTCGTCCACCTGAAACTTGTGTGGCACCCAATGTTGATCATGTAACACCCCCTCCCACATTTACCCAATTTCACCAATCTACCAGGGTAAACATGAGAGGAAGAGCTACTAGGACATGAATCAACCTCCTAGATCACCTTAAGGAAGTAGAATTAACAAAATCAAAACCTTACTGATTTCCTTTAGGTGCTACAGGACCCCCAAGGGCTAAACCACCCTTCTAGGTTCCCAACCCATCAGTTAAGCATTTTTATCAATGTCCTAGACTCCCAGACGTTGGCATAGCACTACAGAAATTTGACTATAATCCTCCAGTTGCATGCATAATCCTGCAAGGGAGTGACTGCCAGCCTTTTTCACCCAGTTCTATGCCTGCAATCGTGAGATCTAAGGCACTTCTTTAGGGATAGTCTCCAGACCACTGCCCAGAACTTAATGAAGCTTTCCAGAACAATGAATGACATAAAGAAAAAGCCTTTAATTCAAAACTTGATCAAGTACATAACTTGACCCATCCTAACCATGACATACATTTCGTCAAACACATCATGAACATGTAATCTACAGGTCATAATTACATATATGGTCAAAGGGAGCTCATACTTATCTCATAATTGTCAAGAAGGTATGTTGCCTTCTCCAAATAGTTGCATTATCATCTATTAGGTCATACATTCATTAACCATTCATTTACCAATCAAAGCATGATGAGAGTCATAACTAAAGTTTGTCATAAACCATGCTTATAACCATAATAATATCAATGATAGAACAACCATCAAAGCCACATAATAACAATTATAAATACACATGAAATACAAGAGCGAAAATAGCTCTTATTAACCTATGAAAAATCCAACCAAGTCAAGTACTTCCACGTACCACGCAACCATAGATTAGGCTGAATGAAATCTTTCTTTCAGCCAATCACCCCCCTACCATATTCCAAGCATGAATGTGGGACTCACAATAAAACCAACCAAGGCTTTCTCAAGCTTTACCACATATCCCGCCATTATTGATCAAGGGATTTCTAGGCCTAAAAACCTCATCTATATAATCAGGCTTTACTGTGTATCTCACCATTACCGGTCAAGGGATTCCTATGCTCTTGGGAATTTTTCTAAGACAACCTCACCTAGTTCCAAAACCATCAAGTAATCCAACTCAACCAAATGAAAGAACCCCATCACACCATGGCTATCTGGAAATGGCAAGGCAAGGTTCAAACCACTATCACACCTAACAAAACCCATGCCAATGGCATCAAGAGAACCAAATACAGACATGCATATACCATGCATGCCAAAACTATCAAGGGAATCATACATACAACTCAATACCTACAAGTAATCTTGTTGTAGCTTCTTGATCCAACTCTTCCTCACTTGATATTTGCTTCCCTTTGCTTTCTTTCCCTTCATTTTCCTTTCTTTCTCCAATGCTAGAGTGATCTAAGAATTCTCTAAGTGTGCAAGAGTGTGAGAGAGAGAGAATAGATAGAGAGATCCCATCTAAAACTGGCAAAATTCTTAATTGAAAAAAAACATGAACTGATCCTCAGAAGCCTTTTTATCAATAAGGCCTCTATTTTCTTCAATTTCCACTAATTTCCTTCAATTTCCTTCTCATGCAAATTTGTGACCTTTCACCTTCCTTTTCTCCTATTTTCCATTATTTTCATAAACAAAATGCCAATTAATGCCTATTTTCTTGAGTCAATGCCTTTGCAATTTCCCCTTAGCCATAATAAACCAAATGAACACCCAGTAGGATGTTTTGCCCAACATTCAGCTTGGAATATGTGTCCCATGACCTTGGTATTATTTTTCCTTTATTAACTTTATTACATGAAATTTTAGCCCAACATTGTTACAAACCCCTCCCCCTTAGGGGAACACCGTCCTTGGTGTTCAATGACACCTACAACCAGCAAACCACTGAAACCAAAACATACAGCCCATGGAGCTTTATAACACATGTTGTAGTATTTACAATGACATCCTATTGAAAACATGACAATCATATTGTTTATCAGAGCTTTATCACAACCCATTATGGTATTTACAATAACAATCATACATAGATATGTACATATACCAAAACTACTTTGCCTCAACTAGTAAAAAATGAAGGATACATAGCCTGCGTCAGCAACAAGGGAATCCATAGGCTCACACCTCCAACATTAAAAGTAGTACCAAGATTTACCTCCTTCCTAGGAAGTCGAGAATCCACTATCAAAGTCAAATCTAAATCAAAATTCCAACGCTATGATCATGTGCCACTTTTCCTCTCAATGAACAATTATTGGCTCATTGTTCCAGGGCACACTCCTAATGTGCATCTGATTCCATCTGGCAATGCTAATAACCAAAACAAATCCATCCCCCAGCCTTCCCTTCTCTGCTACATAATCCCTCGAGCAATCTGGTAACCCCCTTCCGTACAGTCACTCACCTTCCAAGTTCCCCATCATCCTCTTTCTCGGGTGATCTATCCCTTGGAAAAGTTTCCTTGCATCATAAGGTCCAAAAACCAAGGCATATCCTACCTCAAAACCATCATATCGGTCATAGCATGCTCATGGAAATCAATGGACACTATTGGGTACTAGTGTCCTGTCATGCGGAAAGAGTTATTTTTGCGGACAAATCTAACCTCCCTAGAAGCCTAAGACTTTCTAGTGACAAACAAGACAA
>APFE031068473.1:89551-138888 GCA_000404065.3 Pinus taeda | reverse complement strand
AACCTACAAATGACCCTCCATGCGCATTAAATAGAATTCATGGACCAATCGGGTGTCAAGCCACGGATCAAGTGTCGGTAATACCGAGGAGAGAATGAACCGTCGTATCACTACATATCGTGACCGTCGGATTGTAAGTTACAAAATGTACAACGGTAAAGAAACACACTTTACCTAACTCTATACTAGACCAAGTTGAACTTAACTATTTCCTATGTGTCGGAATATCCTAACAGGAGTTGCACTAATAACAATAGGGGCTACACTAGTAGCATAGGGACCTAAAATATTCCTTCCTAGTCCATATTTTGTTTGAATGAGGCCATGCAATGTCCTAGGCATAGGGGAATGGTTGGCCCTAGATATGTTATCATATTGGCTATCCAAAACATTGATTTACAAGGTACATTCATACATTTATAACATATTTTGTAACTATTATACTACAATTTTTACTAAATGCATTCATCTAACCTTGTGGTTAATTATTAACAATTTCTTTTATTTTTAATGATTAAATAAGTTTTTAATATGGTTTTATCAATGAATGTTTACTAATGTGGTTATTTGGGCAAGGAGCATGTCCACTACAAAAAAAAAATATCTGTATTAGTTCAGCAGTTCGATACTTAATTTTTCACTTACATGAATGGAGGGAAAAAAATACAAAATTATAAAATTAAGTTTTTATTTTATCTAGCGTGGTTAACTAGGTGCCACGTGGGATTAATATGCTGGTAAAACCCTTGTAACATACCGAGCTCACATGTGGGATCCTAGTACTTGATTTAAGATACAACAAAAAATATGTAATAGATTTGAAACTGCCATGTTCTACCTATATTCCCGCGCATATGATGGTGAATACCAAGAATATGGAAAATATATCCTTTCACAACCCAACAATTTACTTGTATCTAGAATTCTTTCCCAAAATTCAATATGGTTTGAAAGTTATAGCTAGTTCTTTAAAGCAATTTCGTACAAAAATTCTGCAAAACCTAGGTTGGAAAAAATCTAAACAATGATCTCTGAGCACAATTTACGAGGCCGTCGAATTGAATTAGGAAATTCCAAGTCATATTTTTGTTGAAAATATACAAATTTAGGATCCATAGAAACAACTGGTCGAGAATATATGGTTGGTTCTTTAATTTGTATAAAACTACACAAAAATAATTATTATGAGATTTTCCTCTACAATTTTAAATTCATTTTCTGAGTTTATGAGATTGGATATTATCCTTCCTCTATGAATTTTATGTATAAATAAATTCTCCAAGCATAGAGGAAAGGAGGTTGTTTATTATTGTAATAGAGGAGATAAATGATTAATTTTTCAAGGGATTTAGAGCGTTGATTTGTAAGAGAGATTTCTGAAGAAATAAAGAATTGATGGTTGTTGAATTATGGCACTTATTCATGGCTTGATTTGAGATTTTCTTAGTGGCACTAACCTGTTGGGAAGGCCCCCTTAGTGTCATTAAGTGTTGCTATGCTTCATGTGTTTTGTAGATTAGTCTTACATCTGGAAATTTATTTTTATTTTGCAATGGATTTATGTTAGATGAAACTTAATTATATTCACTTTCATAATTTCAATTTAGTGTTTACTACCTCTCTTTAGGTTTAAGAAGCGAACTCCATTTTATTCCATATTTTATTTCAAGTTATTTTCAATTTGTCATTAGATTTGTATTTCACCTAGTATTAGATTTACTGCTCTATTTTTAGATACCTTTATTAAAGTTGATTATGATCAAATTCAAATTGATTTTTGTGAGGCTTAAAAAGTCAAACAAATTTAAATTATTTTCTTAACATGTTTTAATGTTCATAATTCCAATTTACAGAATTTCTGTAATTAATTCGATACTTATTCATAATTTCAAATTCCAACTTTTCTGTACATAATTTAGTACTATTTTTTGTACTAGAACAAAGTATTAAATAAATATGTAATTTGTTGTTTAGGATTCTTTAATTGATTGGAGCTTTGCGGGTACTGAATAAAATATTCCTACAATGAACAAGAACCTATAGTATATATCTAAGCCTGCTTAACATTTATTTTTGATAGTTTCTTACTGTATTTCTTGTAGTTTATTGGCCTGTTTTCTTTACTTGCCTTGCACGCTTTTGCTTATAGTTGTCGGTATTTTCTTTTCTGCAAATTACTTTTTCACATCATGTTTAATAGGTTTTCATCACTATAGGATTAAAACCACTGAAGTCTAAAGAACTCAAAATATGCATATATAAAATCACATGAACATCCTCTATTGGTAACGAAATATTCTGGTTCAAAACACAGTAAGAATTAGAGTCCCATAGTCTAGTGAAAAGTGCTAACCCTTAGTGATTAATTTTTTCTAGTGTTAGTTGTTAGCATAACATACAATAGCCTCTAATCATACATTTCATGTGCTTTCATGTCTAATTCTTATGATCCAATATTCAATAATTAAATGTTGGAATTAGAATACATATAATTCCACCAACAGGGTTGTAATGAAGTTCCCATTCATATTGTCTCACAACGTTAAAGAAAAATTGTTCCCTTGGGTTCCCCAATGATGGGGATTTATTGTTTTGAAAGTGACCAAAGGCATGCTTAGCATTTTATAGAATGACCTTAACATGGGAGCTATAATATTTTGTGTTCAGAAATTTGGATCAAATAATTGCTCAAAAATTTAAATGCTGCAACCTTGATGTAATCAATTGTGATCACTTTATTCTCTTAGGAACATATTCTTTTCAATATAGTATACTTTTATTATCATGGATTTTATGTAGAGAGACATTATTACTATTTGTTCTTGTTCATTCACATAGTTTGCCAAATGAATTACCATATGGGACAATTTCACTATTAAAAGGCAGCCAAACAATTAACCCTTTTGTTGTGGTGGTTTACTCCAAAGGAAATTATATTCATGAAGGATGGAAATTCTCTCCGTTGAACCGTATTAAGAGAAGCTCAATGTCCTGCATGAAATGTCCTTCATTAAAAAAAAAAGGAAAAGAAAAAAATTACTTTCGAGAGCAAGGTTGGAGTCTTGGTCCTGAAATACTCGCTCTATGGTGGAAATTTGGAGAAATTTGTTTAATTCTTGTGCTAATTAATATCATTCTCTCTATGCTTCATAACAAGATTAGTAACACCAAAATTTTCTATTGTTTCTGATGATTATTAGTGAGAAACCACAACATCTTAGAAGCACCCCCTATATGTAGGTGTATGACAAAGGTTTGTCTTTTCAATATATTTTAAAATTTAATCTCTAAGTTCTTCCTACAACATTTTCTGACAGCATAGTATACTAGTTAATGTAGGATGATTTTGGCAGGGGAATTGTTATTCATGAAAGGTGTTTCTGGAAGTTTGTATTGGATGTATTATTACATATTAGAGTAATATGAAGGGTCACATATTTTTTTTAAAAATAGAAGTTTCATTTAGGCCAAGGTGTTTGATAAAACCTTGTAGAAGATGTTAAATTACAATTTCAAAATATTCCCAAACAACATACAAGTTATATTTTAGAAAATGAGGAATCATAATTCAAATTCTAAGATACTGAATTTTAGAATCTTGTTCAAATCATATAGCATATATTTCATACATTTTTGCAAGTATTAGCCCTTTGTTACTGCCCACTAGTGACATACATCAGTAAGGATAATATTGCATATATTATTTAGAATCATACTACACTCTAGATTGTTCTTGCTCTTGTTTCCACAAATGCAATTATTGTTAAATTTGGTGCATGTTGAGAACGTGTTCATTTCTGGAGAAATCACTTAGGGTGATACCAAAATACTGAGACCTAGAGAATTAAGAATTTATCCATGTGTGTCCAAAAATTTAAGAGCATTCAAGGTAATGGTATACCTTAGAAAGTATTTTGAATTTATTCATTAAGAGATGGTCTGTATTATAGGTTTACTTCATATGAATTTTTTATGAGGACCTTAACTCCTTATATATCATTTTACAAGCATTTCCTTCATGTTGTTTTTATAGGTTTAGAAGGTCTTTTGCATATATTGGTACCTTGCATACATGAGAAGAAATTCCTAGACCCCATTCTCTTAACTTCACCTTGGGAGTTGGGTCTACCTAATAACCATCTCCTTGAGGTCAAGAATGTAAGGGGGTGTGTCGAAACCCCAATTCTTAGTTGTGTAACATAGCCTCCAACTAACTCTATAAAATCCTTTCTTGCCATTGGAGCCACCATAGAGAAATTATTACCATATATTTTCAAGCCTTTGATAGGCCAAGAGAGAGGGGACCCTCAATAGTAGTATACATGGTTGGCATAAAGGGCATCAATACTTATCTTAAGCCAGATTGTCAACACCATGGGGTTAGTAATCCATTTATCCACCTTTTCCGTGATTATCTAAAGAACATATTCCCACAACTTCTTCAACGAGAAGTGAGAGGAAAATAAGGTGCCCTTGAAAACTTGTTTGGGTTCTAACTATTACCATGTGTAGTGAATATAATTGCACAATTATCCCTAGTTAACAAATATGCACCTTCTTCTAATGGTCACATCCCTTCATACATGACCTAAAAATATTTATATTCTTCTTTGCATGTATGAAATATATCATTCTTCAATCATATTATGTTATATTATATCATCATATACTGGTTTTAATTGTTGATCCCATTCATATTGGATATTCTTAGTTATCAAACAAGAATGTTCATAAGAGTTGTATATGAGCTTCTCTTTTGAAGTTACTTCACTGGGAGAGCTCAAGACTTGTTGGCATATGGCTAAATTTGTTTGTTGATGGAAAAATACATTCGTCTTGTGTCCAAAAATTTTCTTGATATTAAAAGTGGGGGAAAAGAAAATTCAACTGTACCATATTAGAAAAAAGGGCCATTTGATAAGATATTCATCTCGACAAAATCCTGGCACAATTGTTCCATAAAATTTTCCATTCAAAACTTAGCATTTTTCTGTAAGGTATACACTAGCAAAGGGACAAGAAAAATATCTGCAGAGGGCCTTTCTCTTCTACAAAATTGTGCCACCACACTTGTCCTAATGATTTTTCTACCTGCATTAACACTCCTTACTATTGCGGAAAACATTGAAAAAGGAAAAACTATAACAGTTTGAGGGTATCACGTAGGAAATCAAACAACATATATAATTGTTGAATTAAGGCTTCTGTGATCCATATTAGGTTTTTGAGACATGTTTTCAGGGATAATCACATTAAAATTCATTTGTCGACGTGTTTTGAACCAGCAAGTGTGGTTCGTCGTGAGGACAAGATGAAGAACAAGATCAGGGAAACAAGTTAAATAGAGAGACCGATCATTCAAATGGATAGAAAGAAAGAACTAATTTTGACCAAAGGAAATGGCTACAATTGACTCGACTACAACTACATTTGACTGGACCAAGATTTAAGGGAGAGTTTATTACTTAGTTAATTAATTTATTAATTTGTTACATTTATTTATTTTTATTTAAATTTATATGAAACTAAATCTATGAGCTAATAATTAACTAATTTTTTTATGAACCTAAATTAAGAAATTTAAACTTAATAAATAATTTATTATCCTATTTTTAATTTAAAACTAAATACGATTATTTAGTTTTAAATTAGAAAGAGGATAATAAATTATTTATTAAGCTTAAAGTTATTAATTTAGATTTATAAAAAATTTAGTTAATTATTAGCTCATATATTTAGTTACAAGTAGATTTAAATAGAAATAAATAAATCTAACAAATTAACTAATTAACAAACTTTCCCCTAACTCTTGGTCTCGTCAAATGTAGTTGTAGTCAAGTCAATTCTCTTTGTTTCCTTTGGTCAAAAGTAGTTGTTTCTTTCTAGCCGTTTGAATGATTGGTCTCTCTATTTAACATGTTTCCATGATCTGGTTCTTCATCTTATCCTAACGATGCTGGTTCTTCATCTTATCCTAACGATGAACCACACTTGCTGGTTCGAAACACGTCGACAAATGAATTTTGAAGTGAATGTCGCTGAAAACATGTCTCAAAAACATATATAGTTTTTTTTTTAATCTTGTGTCCATTATAAACACTATGAAAAAAGAAAATTTGATTGTTTAAAGTGTATATAGTGTGGAAATGATGCACTATTTAGGCTCTTAAATGAAGCAAGACAATAAATAAATATACAAACAAACCAAGAGAACGTTCCATACAATCAAGTTTATTGGGAAGAGGGAATAACACTAGAATTTCAGGTTTGGATGACGTCAAAAGCTATCACCACAAATATAGGAATTTTTTGATAATTCACTAGGTTGAGATCTAGAACATGGATAGTCTATTTTGAATATGCTTTGTCGACAAGGAGATAGAAAGCGTACTGTCGATTTCCAATAGGTTTGTGCCAATGTCAAATTAAATTATACAATAAGAGAAGCATAGTCGGTAACGACTCTCATAAGTTTTGAGAATGACATGATTTCCATTTTAGTATATCACAATTTACTTTTTTTTTTTAAATCATTTGAAAGGATTCATTTTCTCTCATGTAATTCTGAAATATATGCTTCAAGAGTGAAGCAATATTTCTTAGACGTGATTCAACAATTTCACATGTGAAGCAACGGATTGTTATTCTATTATTAATAATTTTTCTTTGGTAGTGGAGTGTTATCATTTATGATTGTATTTAGGTAAAGTTGCAAATGACACTGTTATAGTTGACTCATCCATTGCACTCAAACATTATACTATTTGAGAAGTGAATGAGGATAATAATGAAAACTATGTTATATATTGAACATATTAATTAACATCAGTGTAGAAATGACTTGTGATGGTCTATATCTTGTATATTACAATATCAGACATCCTTACCTATTAGCTATTTAATAGGGTTTGTTGATTTTTTCCTTTGAAACTCCAAACTCACAAAATTTAAGCTAGAAAAAAGAATTCAAACTGAGTTTGCAGTTTTGGTAGACAAACTTCTAAATCTTTAAAATCACAAGACCATGATTAAATTCACTGGTTTAGTTGATTTATGACTTGGATTGAGTTAGATTCAACAGATTATTTCTCAAAAAAATACATAAAATAATAAACTTTAATGAAAAATGTCAGATACTACATGCATTTTTAAAAAGTTAGTAGCTGCATCCTTCAAGCTAAAAGGCATATTATACTCATAACAACATGATAACTACCAAACTACACTTTTTCATCACTTAAAATTTTAAAATTATTGAAAAACATAGAATATACATGCATTCTTTCTTATCTTCAATTTTATAACTAAGGGTCAAGGAATTAATCCATCTAAATACAAAAATAGATTAGGCAATCTTCTTTATATGCACAATGAAAATATGAAATAATTCATAATAACATATAGAACATTAGTATTATTCTATGACCCTCAAAACCTGATTATTATATACTATTAATATCACCCTCTCATTGTGAGTGGTGTTTAGGCTATTATATGCATATAAAGTATGACATCTAAGGAGAAACTATGGGTTGGCATACATAGTGTTTGCTCAAAGGATCTCTAAGAGACTCTAGGTTAGGGTGTGCCCATACTCAAAAGTTTTTTAAAGGCACATAACCTTTCTTTCTAATGAATGCTCTTTTAAGGGGACAATACCGACATATAAAGTTTTTGTTTTGTTTTGTTTTTTGTTTTTTTTTTGTTTTTTTTTGTTTATAATAGTTTGTGATGTATATGAAACTCTTTTATGGGTCATTTGTATGACATCATGTGTTGTGTGCCTGCAACTGAGAAGAAATGCATTCCAAGAAAGAAAAGAAAAGAAAATTACGACGTTTCATGAATAAAAATAAAATGTACAATAATAAGTAGATGCATGAACTCTAGAAACAAACTTCATTTGACTTTATAGAGCTCACATAATCTACAATCTTCCTAACCTCTTTTTACTTTTCTTTTCCTTGTCCTTTCCCTAAAGTTGTTAATGTGTTTTCCCATTGACATTAATTTCCTTTTCGTTTCGTCAAATAAACCTTGATCCACTTCAAAAATTTTCATCCATAGTCCTTCAAAATTGTTGTTTTATGCTCCTGTTAGATGATGGGGGATTCATTAAGGCCTCCCTTCTAACAAGTCTTTGCCTATTGACATCAACAAATTATCTAGGTTTAAGGCTATAGACCTTATTAGTACCTTGAGGCTCATATGCCTTAATGACACATTCTCTCACTAAAAATCATGGTAATACATCAATGTCCCTTCATCGTTGGATCTCGCAAGTGGCTTGACATCAACCCATCTATTCGCACTTCACAAAATGTACTTAGGTATGTCGTCACTCATCAACATAAATGGTGAGTTTGCCTCGAATTGGTTAACGACATTCATTAACGGCCGATAATCCAATGACTTTTCTTTATGCTCGACATCAGTTTTCTAACGATTGAAGACTACATCATCATCAGTTTGCAGTAGTAATCAATTTGTAATAGTAGCAATAAAGATCCCAATCTTCTCATTAGCACAAAAATAACAACAAAGAAGATCAAATTCCTTTGTTTACATCCTCCATGATCGAACATCAGCAACCACACTCTTCATTATACACAACTAATCCACATTGAAGGTAAGTGAAGGTATGTTGTTTTCTAATTTCTAGTCATACAATTCCTTAAAAGCTAAACTTGTAATTTTGGAAAATTCATCACTCAATTTATACTCCCTTTCTCATATTATCATAAACTGAAAACACCTTTAGTTGGGGGAAAGGGACATCAATTCACATTTACATTCCATACACCATCATACGTTTTCATTTCATTCCAACCCGCATATTCTTCCCAATCAACTATTGTTGCAGCATGATTCTTAAAGATTATATGTTTTGCAAATTATCGATACATTGATAGTTAGTAGAGGAGTTGAAAACAAAATTTTAATTGTTTTCATGTATTTAAAAATAAAATTATTGTTACACAAGACGAAATACTCAAAAATTCTGATTGTCACACAAGAACCAACCATAAAAACTATATGTTCCAATCAAATATATTACACTTTTCAAAATAGAATATGATAACACAAAGTTTGAAGAGAATCCATTCAAGTCAAAGCACATAAAAAAGCAAAGAATTTTAAAACAATTAACTTATGGATAAATGAATCAATGCAATAGTTGCATGAGGACATGAAACGACTTTATTTGGGGGGTATGTTGAGTGTCAAAGTTGTCTTCCATTTTCAGCCATATTTCCATCATTTCATCTCCATTTAGCCTTCATATCATTACTATATAGCCATAAAACCCTACATCAAGTAATCATCTTCACAAAAATTTGGGTAAGAATCATTATTTTCCAAAGTTATTTACTTTAAGCATTATAAGTGAATTAATGATTAAAAACTAGGAAACTAACATAGCTTCATATACATATATATATGTTATGAGTTTTGTGACACGTGTAGGCTTATTTGTAGGTTCTAGAAGGGTCTTACTTGTCCTCCCAAGCACAAATTATAATTTCAACTCAAGAGGTGGACCATATCCAAAGGAGAAAGATTATGTAGGTATTTATGAGTCATATAATTTGTATCTAATATTTAGGATAAGTTGAGACAAGTATGGATCTATTAGATATTTAAGGGATCCACATTTACTGAGCATATAACCCTAACTAATGTATAAATAAGAGGTGCATCCTTCAAAGGAAGCCAATAGTTATCAATTATTCATTAGCATGATATCAATGATTGTTCATTCGACATGAATAATATCATTTTCTCCAAAATTACGAGTTATGAGTGTTGTTTGATTCTTAAGGTGTGATAGTTGTTCATGTGTGCTCGTTGAGAAATGGAAGTGTACATTAAAATTGTAACATAATTTGATTTTTTTTATTTCTTTTCTGCAAGTATGATTTACTTTCCACAAGTATGATTTTATTTCCTAGATTTTATGTGATTGTCATTAAACTGCACTTACTAGTTAGCCTAGTTTTCTTGCTTGACAACTAAATCACTAGTTGTTATTTACTGCTTTCTCACTAGTTGTTATTTTCTTCTTTCTAAATTATCATAGTTTTATTCTTATAGTTTTTCATATATTAGTTTGTTTTTAAATATTTTAGAAAGGCCATAGCGTTCATAAATTCCACGTTTAGAATTTAGCTTCCATTCCTAGAATTTAATTCAGTTTTCTTGCATGTGATTTCTTTTGTAGTTTTCTTTAGCTATAATTGTAATATGAATTTCCATTCTAAACAAAATTTGTACAATAGTTTCATCCAAAGTCCCATATATTTTGGTTTTCTTCTAAGTTTATGAAACCCCTGGTCTGACAAATTAAATGATAGGTATTTAGCATACAATTAAATCGCCCTACAGACTTGATGACAAATGATTTGAATTGACGGCTCATAATTTACCTTGATAACATGCTTTATGGGAAAACTGATTTTTAGTTACTTACATTGGTACTCAATAGATATTTTGTTTCCACGTCAATAGATTTGACACATTGGTTTAAGTATAAACAATTATGATTTAGTATGAAGTAATGTGATAATAAATGGATGGAACATGCATGACTTATCCTTAGTGTATGAAGTTTCATCTAGTGATAGAAATGATTTATATTATGAGCATGAGGATGAATTGATGAAGGTTGATTTGATATTTCTTTGTAAATGAAATTTTGTTGGCATAACAATAGGTAAAGTCATAACTTGGTATTTGGACAAGAGCTCTACCTGTCACCTAGTCTAAAGAATTTGTTACAGTGATATTAAGGAGTTCAATGTCAGTTTTGATATCACATCTAAAGGTTTGATAAGTTGACTTAGTCGATTTTATTGCACAATATTGATTTACGTAAGGTTGAATATATTGTTTTGGTAAAGTGTTATGTTTGTAGAAAACATTGTATGAAGCAAGCTTCTCGATCTTGATATGTCCCCATTCAAATAGTTATCTCTAGAAGCTACGGTGATCTATTGATCCAAACCTATACTTCAGAAGTGGTACAAGGTATAATTTTTATTTTAGTTTTTATACATTGATGGTGCACTCTTTATAGGTAATGAGCCCCTCATCATAAAAATAAGAAGGAATTGGCTTTTGAAGCTCATAATAATAAGTCATGACATGATGAATCAGTTTCTAAAGTTTAGAAAATAAAATTCTATATTGTGAAGCTATTGAAGAGTTACTGGAAAGTGAAAATATAAATCCTTGGACACTCTCACTGAATTTCAATAACTTGTGAAAAGATATTGGTGAATTTGAATTGGAAACTGAGAGTTGGTTGAAGCTTTATGTGGATGCCCCTATATATATAGATATACATATCTATATATATATATGTTGTGCATAGAATCTGAGTAATTTCATGATTGAGATGATTCATACACATTGAGTTTCCATCGAGCACCCTTCAGTATATTTGCATGAGACGGTCAATTTTTGATCTGATATATTCATTATACAATATCTGATGGCATGTATGTATTCATGTGGTTTGGGATCATTATTGATTTGTACATTTGGGTGATTCCATAGTATGAGATAGCTACCCTGATGTTTTTAGATGAGAGGTCCATAGCTTTAAGCATGATTGAGGTTAAGTATGATGTTGCTAACATGGCTAGCTCGGGGGCACGACGAAGAATCTCTAAAGTCATTTAAACATGTTGTGGATATGGCATGGAAGCATTGCAATGAAAAATAAAGGGAATTTATTCATGAATAATCACGTATATACATGGAAATGAGATGCCTTCATATATTAAGATGATGTCGCTGCAGAATACAACATTAGGCTTTTTGGTTACTAGCCCCATGAGAGGGAGAATGACTATGGTATCCTTTCTATGATATGAATATTTTTGTTCTCATATAATATTTTATTTTATCATCCCTCCACGCATGGCTTGTGAGCTGAGGAGGGTTCAAGAATTTTACCATTACCTTTTGGTAAGTTGGGTATCTAGCCAAAGATCAAATTATGATGCAAGTCTCGCACCACGTGAATCTTGAGGGTCATTGCTAGGAACATCTGTAGGAAATAGGATGGGTTGGGATGTGCATCCCTATATCATCTATTTCTCAATATGGGATTGTATATGTTTAGCTCCCCCATGAGATTTTAGGTTGAGATGTTCTCCCCGATGTGATTTTGATATGTTCTCTATGATCTTGATTCAAATCATATATTTGGCTACCCTCTAGTGTTTCTAAGGTGGTAGCATTGGGGTCATTGTTGGCAGTGGTTTTGAGTGGTAGCAGTGGCTCTCGAATTAATAGAGTTTGGTAGCTAAGGCTTCACACCAATTTGAAATTATTCTTCTTTTAGATTCGAGAATTTTTAGCATATGAGAAGGAATAATCAAGAGATCCGGAAGAATAAACAAGAGATGAATTGAAATTGATAGTGATGATATGTGATTATGAGATTCTTGAGATTGGAAAGGATTTGATGACAAGATTCACATGAGATGGTGCAGGAAAAATTACCCCTAGTTGAGAGGGAGTGTTAAGTTTGGCATCTATGGTTGAATTCCACTTTGGAAAATGCATTTGATAGAGCTGATGGTGGCATTAAATTTCTCTTTTTGAGAGGACCAAAACCAACCTAATTGTCATCAAATTTGGCCAAGGGAAAGTGCATTTTTTAATTATTAGCGCACATGCGCATATTTGATCAGGTCATCCCTAAAGAAAAATGGACAGCCTTAGAAGGTTATAAATACAAGTGACCTCAAACCTATTTGGATATAATCATGAGAGATTCTTCTATTCTCTTTTTTGTTCGTGGATCCTAGAAAAACCTCTAAGTCTTCAAACACTCGAAACTATCGCATGAGAAGAACTTTTCAAAAATTTGGATTACACTATTGGGAGGGAAAGACATGAAGGAAACATTGAAAAATAGGCTTATTGGCGGTCAAAGAAAATTTGAATCGGAGCCGTCGAATCTGGCCAGTCAATGGTCTAGATCGGATCAGCATATCCCAATCGGTGAAGGCAAATGGAGTGTATTATAGGTGACCATATAAATGCTTCGATAGCGATCAACAGCATCAATAAGGACTGTCAATCAAGCATGCAGATTGACAGCCTAGGTTAACCCACCATATCGCATTAGCAGATTATACTGGAGCACTTTGAACGTCCCGAGTGCTCATGCGATATGTGATTGTGATGAGTCGCATCAGAGCAACACCATGGGACGGGGGATGATACATATGCATCCAGACCCGACAGGGTTATGAATGGTATTCAATATATTTTGAGGTCCGAGAAATAGGGTTTTCCTTTATATTTGTGATTTTCATTAAATAAATGAAATACAAAGGATAAAATGTCAATGCTATGAACATGACCTGAAAAGGTTTGTTAAAGCAGATATAATATATATATAATATATTTTATATAATATAGATTTTTATATGTATATGTACATGTACATTTAGATATACGTAACATATTCCATAACATATAACATATATATGTATATGTATATGTATATCTTACATTACATGTACAATTCCTATATACATATACAAACATACATACATACATTATATATTTATATATATATATATACATATATATATTATATATATAATTTATATATATATATATATATATTCAAGTCTGAGATGAGCGGGATTTTCGTATTTTAACAAATATAAAGGGAAATCACAAAACAGATAGGATTTTGGAAGGGTCATAGGTGGTAAGAGGTTTTGGTCGAGCTCCACTCAAGCCCATACATTGGCTACCACATGTTAAACCACCCTCAAGGGGCAGTTAACCCCCATACGAAATATCCGCCCAAAATAAACCACATCCATTCGATCTGGATCTCCTAGATCAGTTGTGGAGAGGCAATGTCAATATAAAGTTAGCTCTGATAGGAGTCATAAGGCAGATTCATAATGTTTCAAATATGATAAATGAAAATTTCGCAGAGTTTCACAGTTTTGAATGTATTTCTCTAAGAAAACAAAGAATGTTGTTTTTGGAGATTTCAAAGGGATGATGACTCATTCCATTATATAACAAGTGGCCACCATCCCTGAAAGAGTTTTATCAATGATTGCCAACGCTCAGAGGGTGATTTGAGCGTACAGAGGTCAGGAAGCTAGAGAGCTTGAGCAGGAGAAATGAACAGACAGAGCGGATTAGCTTTAAAGCCACAGAGAGAGAACAAACAGAGGTAGGCAGTGCTAAGAGAGAGCAATATAGATAGAGAGTCAGTAAGGAGAGTTGATGGTGAGGCTCAATTTGAGCTCACTATTGTAAAACTATGCTTTTAAAGACATAATAGAGAGGTCACCACTAAAGACTAGCCCAAGAGATGTAGCCTAGGAGTATTAGGTGAACTCCATATTAAACTTGCTATATTTATATGTGTTTGTCTCTTATGTTCTCTAAACTGCTTCATTGTCTATGTATTTCACAATCTTATCAATCCATTGCATAAAGTAACATAGGCATATCTAGGCACATGAGTTTGTAATACCTTAATAATTATCTAAGATCTCATTTTCAGATCAAATGGTATCAGAGCGCTAGGTTGCTAAAGTTAGACAAGCTTGTGCTGGATTGTTGAATACTAACTAGGTCAAAGCTCAAATTAGGAAAAGGAGAACTAGTTGAGGCTAACCCAAAAATTGGAAGAGTCTATCTTAGGCGGAAAATGACAGAAGAAATCCCCTTGGAATCAGACTGTCAGCTCATGGACAGTTTCATGATCATGAGAGCCATGGTAGAAGAAATGTACCAAGAATTTAAGAAAGGCCGAGGGGAAATCCCTTCAACATCTCAAACAGGCAAAGGAGTAGAGGAACCTATTCTAGTTTCCCATTTAGAAGGTGAAGGGGAAGTGGAATAACCTCCTCCATCAACACCTCCTTCTAGCCCTGAAAATAAAAAGAAGAAGACTTATGTGATTAAATTAGATGTAAATTTTGATTTGCCAATATATGATGGAGAATTAAATGCAGAAAAGCTATATAAATGGATTAGATAGATTGATGTATATTTTAGGGTGCAGAACATCGATTCAGAAAGGAGAAAGATGCAGCTGGCCAACCTTCACCTAGGAGGAATTTCCCTAGTGTGGTGGGAAGGCAGGACACAAGCTATTCTAAAGAAGCATGGTAGAATTATTTCTACTTGGAGTGAATTTGTTCATGCCATTAAACAACAATTCTATCCAATAGCTTATATGCAGCAAGCCATGATGAGTTGGAAACCTCTTTGCTAATTAAAGGGGCAAAGTGTACAAAGCTATACGTAGGAATTTCAGAAAAGAGCTTTAATTCTAGGCATTTCTCTAGACTCACCTGAAAATTTTCTGAAGTATATAGGTGGTCTGCATAGCTATTTGAGGCACACCATTCTCATTCTTAACCCCACTAGCATAGATGAGGTATCTTTTCAGGATACACATTTAGAGGATGGAGGCAAAAATGTGAACCCAAAGATTGGGGGATCATCAAAAACCACTGCAAGCAAGAACGAGGAAAAGAAGAAGTAGAAATGGAAAGAGAGGAAGGCAAACATTGTACAAAAAGGAAAACCTTCATGTACTCACTAAAAGAAGGATGGACACGATGATGAACATTGCTAGTCTTTGCATCTGGAGCTGAAACCCAAGAAGTTTGATGGAAAGAAGAAGAAGATTGTTGTTGCTATACAGAAATATTTGGTGTCAAACTCAGGTGATGAAACAATAATCACAGCTACAGGTATAAAAGGTAAAAATTCTAAAGCATCTACTAGTAATTCTGCACAAACTATTGATAATGAATAAAATAAGAGGAGAAGACATGAGCTTTTTCATATTAGAGTTATTTCCAAGCATCAAAAGACCAATACTTTATTTGAAAGTGGTTCACAAGTAAACTTGATTTCTGAAGCAATTGTAAAGAAGTTGGGATTACTAACCACACCTCACAAAAAGCCATATCCATTAGGTTGGGTATGTGATAAAACAAAGCTACAAGTAATTAGACCATGTCAACTTAGGTTTTCTTTTGGGTCAGCATTTGTAGATGAGGTTTAGTTAGATATCGTTCCCTTGGATATATGTGGAATTGTTTTAGGAAGTCCCTACTTGTATGATAGAAAATCCATTTTCTATAGAGCCGAAAATAAGTATCAACTCACAAAAGATGGAATAGAATATATTGTAATAACTCACAAACTCAAAAATAATTACACTCTCATAAACGTAGGGTAGATGAAAAGAATTGTAAATTCATGCAAGAAATTTTTATTGATGGTTGTAAAGGAAAATAACCATGATAAAACCAATATATTTGAAGGTTGTGATGCTAAACAGAAAGCTGATTTAGAAAATATTTTTTCAGAATATGATATCCTATTTCAAGAACCTAAAGGTTTGCCACCCAAAAGGGAAATTTTACATGATATTCATTTGTAGCAAGATGCTCCATTGCCTAACATCGGAATGTACATGTTATCCACTTTAGAGAAAGCAGAGATGAAGAATTAGGTACAAGATTTGCTTAAGAAATGGTTCATAAGACCAATCACATCACCATGCGGATCTTCGATCATGTTGGTGAGAAAGAAAGATGGTTCTTAGAGGATGCGCATTGATTACAAAGCACTAAATAAAATAACAATCAAGAATTTTTATCCCCTTCCTTGCATTGATGATCTATTGGATCAACTAAAATAAGATGTTTACTTTTCAAATTTAGACTTGTGTAGTGGCTACCAGCAAGTTAGAGTTACAGAGCAAGATGCATGGAAGATTGCTTTCAAAACAAAGCAAGGGCTATATGAGTGTCTACTTATGCCTTTGCTTAACAAATGCTCCTGCCACTTTGATGGGAGTTATGAATGATGTACTCTGAACTTTTATTGAAGCATGTAAAGCAAACTCTAGATGTTTTGAAAAAGAAAATCTCTATGTTAGCTTAACGAAATGTCAATTTGGCAAAACATATTTAAATTATTTGGGTCATATAGTAGGGGGTGGTGAATTGAAGATAGATCCCTCTAAGGTTGAAGTCACTATAAACTATCCTAAACCCAAATCTGCTACAAAATTTAGAAGCTTCCTAGGAGTAGCACAATATTGGAGAAAGTGTATTGCTAAATTTTCCTCGATTGCAGCTCCCTTACATGCTTTGACAAGATTAAACAAGGTGTTTCAGTGGGGAGGCAAAAAATAGAAATTCTTCGACACCTTTAAAGAAACAATTAGTACAACATCAGTACTAGAATTGCCAGATCTTCAAAGACCATTTGAGATTGAAATAGATGCCAGTGGCTATGCCATGGGAGCAGTGTTGATGCAACATGGTAAACCCATATGACATCATTCTGACACATTTAATTCTACAGTACTTAATTATCCCACATATGATAAAGAATTATATGCATTACTATAGAGTGTGAAAATGTGGAAACATTACCTAATTGGAAAAGAAACAGTTATACATACTAATCATTAACCGCTTCAATATTTACACTCACAAACTAAGCTACAAGAATCAGGACACTATAGGTGGATGGGTTTTCTATAGCAGTTCCATCTAGTCATCACATATAAGAAAGGCATACACAATAAATTTGCAGATATGTTATCCAGATCAATCATAAATGCATCTACTATACTTAAGCATAATTCAGTTTTGCATGAAAGTTACATCGAACAATATGCTCAAGATGTAGATTTTAAAGATGTATATGCAACTTGAAGTCATGGCAAACAAGTAGAAGAATTGGATTATCATGTTAAGGACCAACTCTTGTATCGTTTGGGATATTTATGCATTCCTCAAACTAAAAGAGTTAATATAATCCAAGAAGCAAACAGTTCTCTAATATCATGTCATTTTGGTGTAAGTAAAATAGTTGCATAGCTGCAAAGATTTTGCTATCGGCCAAGAATGGATGAGACAGTTTCTAAATATATTGAAGGGTGTACCATGTGTGCTAAAAGTAAGCCGAACAATAGAAAATTAGGCTTGTACACTCCACTTCTAGTCCCTTCTCGTCCTTGGGAAAGTGTTTACATAGACTTTGTTGGGGGATTGCCAAAATCTAGAAAAGGTCATGATTATTTATATGTTACTGTGGACAGGTTCAGCAAAATGGGTATTTTAATACCTTGTAACAAGAAAATTACAGTTGAAAAACAACAAAATTGATCTTTCACCATGTATGGGTTCATTTTCGATTACCCACTTCCATTGTATTTGATCAAGATTCCTGATTTCTTGGGAAATTTTGGTCAAGTCTATGGGAATTGATGGACAGCAAACTGAAGAAGAGCACAACCTTTCATCCACAAATAGATGGCTAAATAGAGGTGGTCAACAGGACAGTGATCCAGTTTCTCATGGGATATTGTAGAAAACATCCCAAGCATTGGGATGAACATTTGTGTTATGTGCAACATGCTTACAATCATGCTAAACATTCTTCTACACAAAGATCTCCTTTTGAGACCTTTTTTTTGTTTTACACCAAAGTCTCCCTTGGATTTTGTCTTTTGTAAAGACATAGTAGTTGATGGACATAGTGATGTGGACAAAGCAACCAAGTTCATTGAACACATCCAAGAAATTCACCAGACAGTGTAGGAACAACTGCAAAAGAGCCAAGCCAAGTATAGGGCAAGGCATGATAAGCATCGAGTTGAGAATAGCTTCCAAGTTGGTGATCAAGTCTGGTTGTATATCAGCAAAGACATAATGCAAGGTGAAGGTAAGAAGCTGAAGCCAATAAGGTATGGGAATTTCAAGATACTTGAGAAAATTGGTGAGAATGCTTTTCACCTTGATTTTCCAGCTTATATGCAAATCTATTCAATAGTAAATGCAAAGAACTTGAGACTATTTGAACCTTCATTGATTGAAGATCCTGAAGAGAAAAGTTAGTTGCCTTCTATTGATGATCTGTTGCCCGAATATCTCAATGAGTTGTAGGAAAATATATTTTTGGACAGGAAGGTGAGAACTAGACGTAGAGGGGATGTTGAGTACCTTAGGATTGGACTCAAAGGTTCAAAACCAAGCAGTGTAAGTTGGATAGAGATTCGATAAGTGAGGAAGTTGTATCCTCACTTGATTTATGCTTAAAAACTAATTTTTGGTGGTCAAAAAGCATTTTAAGTGGGAAGGAGTGATCCAAATGGATCCTAGAAAAACCTCTAAGTCTTCAAAAACTCGAAACTATCGCATGAGAAGAACTTTTCAAAAATTCGAATTACACTATCAAGAGGCAAAAACATGAAGGAAACATTGAAAAACATGTTTATCGGTGGGAAAAACAACTTTGAATTAGAGCCATCAGACCTAGACGATCAACGATCTAGATCCGATCGGCATATCACAATCAGTGAAGACAGACGGAGCGTATTAGAGGTGACCATATAAATCTTGTGATATTTATCAGCGGGGTCAAAAAGGACTGTCGATCAAGCACACAGATCGATGGCCCAGCTTAACCTACCATGTCGCATCGACAGATTATAACAGAGCACTTTCGATAGCCTGGGTGTTCACGTGATATGCGATTGCGATGAGTTGTATTGCAAAGTCGCATCAGAGCAACACCATGGAACAAGAGCTGATACATATGCATCTAGACCCGACGGGGTTATGAATGGTATTTGATATATTTTGAGGTCTGGGAAACAACTTTTTCCTTTGTATTTGCGATTTTCATTAAATAAACTATATACAGAGGATAAAGCACCAATGCGATTAACCAGACCTAAGAGGGTTTGTTAACACACACACACACACACATATATATATATATATATTCAATTCTGAGATGAGTGGGACTTTCATATTTTAATGTATTTTCAAATATAAAGGGAAATTGAAAAATAGGCAGGATTTCGGGAGGGTCGTAGGTGGTAAGAGGTTTTGGCTGGGCTCCGCTCAAGCCCATACATTAGCTGCCATGTTTCCAGGCTAAGGAGAGAGAAAACCACGGTCATTGAGCGGTTAACGCCCGTATGAAAAAGCCGCTGGAAATAAACTATAGTCGTTGGATCTGGATCTTCCAGATCAATGATGGAGATGCGATGTCAATATATAGGTAGATTCGATAGGAGTTATAAGGTAGATTCATAATGTTTCAAATCCGATAAATGGAAATTTAGAGGAGTTTCATATTTTTGAATGTATTTCTCTGAGAAAACAGAGAAGGTTGTTTTTAGGGATTTCAAAGGGCCGATGACCCATTCCATTATAGAACAGGTGGCCACCATCCCTGAAAGAATTTTAGCAATGATTGCTAATGCTCAGAGGGCGATTTGAGCAGACAAAGGTCGGGAAGCCTTAATGCTTGAGAAGGAGAATAACATATAGTGTAGATTGGCTTTAAAGCCACAGACAGAGAAAAAACAGAGGCAGGCAGTGCTGAGATAGAGCAATAGAGACAGAGAGTCAGTAGGGAGAGTCTGTGTACTCAAAAGATACTTGGGGGATCCAAGTAAAGCCTTATTGTTTTGTTTCTGTTGTGTGAGGCTCAATTTGAGCTCACTGTTGTAAAACTCTACTTTCAAAGAAATAAGATAGAGGTCACCACTAAAGGCTGGACAAGGAGATGTAGCCCAGGAGTGTTAGGTGAAATCCATATTAAACTTGCTATGTTTATATGTGCTTGTCTATTATGTTCTCTAAACTGCTTCATTGTCTATGTATTTCACAATCTTATTGATTTGTTGCAAAAAGTTACATAGGCATATCCATGCACACGAGTTTGTAATACATTGATAATTGTCTAAGATCTCGTTTTTAGATCAAAGCAATCAAGATCTAAGGAAGAATAAAGAAGAGATGAATTGAAATTAATAGTGATGATATGTGATTATGAGATTCTTAAGATTGGATACGATTTGATGACAAGATTCACATGACATGGGGTAGGCAGAATTACCCCTTGTTGAGAGGGAGTGTTGAATTTGGAATCTACGGTCGAATTCCACTTTGGAAAATGCATTTGATAGAGCTGATGATTGCATTAAATTCCTCTTTTTTAGAGGACCAAAATCAACCTAAATGTCATCAAATTTGACAAAGGGAATGTGTATTTTTGAATTATTAGCCCACATGTGCATATTTGATCAGGTCAACCCAAAAGAAAATTGGACAGCCTTGGAAGGTTATAAATACAAGTGACCTTAACCTCGTTTTGATATAATCATGAGATATTCTTCTATTCTCTTTCTTGTTCTTGGCTCACACAGGTCCGAGACATATCTGGGGAGGAAAGGGTTTGCAGAAAGGTGAACTTGTAGGGTTTGAAGGTTGAATCTCGATTTTAGGGTTGTTGGCCTCAATTGCAGGCATGTCTCAAAGAGATCTTGACTGCAGTTATTCACTAGTTGTCTCATCCGTATGATTGAATATTTCCAGCCACATGCACAACATCTCCGCCATGTGACTAGAATCAAGGGATTATGAGTCATAGTTGGAGGATTTTGAAAAGTTTATTTTCACTACAGTAATCAGCTTATAGACTCAAGGAAGTGACTAGAACATCCTAGTCACACATATGACTCCTCCTCCATGCGATTAGGACCTAAATGTTCAAATTTTAGTCGTCTAATTTTTTCTCTCATTGAACGTAGTGTTCAACAGTTGACCACTGATAGTAAAATTTCATTACATGCTTTAGAATTAAGATTTTGACTATGAGCATTGTTGGGTTCATCTCATGGATATATTTTAGTTTAATTTTGTTGGATAGTTTTGTGGATGCAGATATGGATCATTTTACTCTCTTTTTCTTATTCATTCAATGACAATCTAATAAGAAGAAGAATTTGAAAGGGATTTCCCCATACTGGGTTTTTCCATGGTCTCTCACTAATCCTAGTGTCTCTCTATGTGAGTTACTTTATTCTATTGTTCCTTTATGTTCTATTGCATTGATGATGATGATATTGTTCCTTTTACATACATTCCTATGTTGTTGAATAATGAATGATGTAAATCTGAATAATATTATGATATTATGGGGTCAATTTAAGGTGTTAATGAAGAAATGCAATTATAAAAGCATAACAATATAGCCCTAATAAAATTAACATGTGTTACTCTAAGTCACCAAATAAATATGGAAGAATTTCAATTTTAGTAAGCATAAATGAGCAAGGTTAGAGTCAACATCAAGAATATGGAAAACCTACTCAAAACAGATTCACATAGTTTTGAATTCCATGTGCCTCATAGATACAAAGGACTCAATATTGTTGTAATCTACAAACTTATAACATCGAGTCTTGGGAAAGTTCACTAATAATTCTATTTATAAGTTTGACTCAAATTAGGATGAAGAGAGAAATTTAATCAACTGAAAGGAAGGCTAATTACAAGATTTTATTTGAGTTGTTACAATAGATTAAAGAAGAATAGATGTCAACTAGTTACCATGTATATATATATATATATATATATATATATATATTATATATATATATTCTACTTAGGCATGATAAAAAAATGTAATAAATGGTTTAAGGAATTTGTTTTCCTCAGATGATTGAAGGATGGATGGATAGTCGATATAGGTAAAATGTTGTTAGGAATCGACGGATAATCGAGTAAGTTAATCCAAAAATGTTTGAAAAGTAATCTTAAGGAAATTATGTTGTAATAAAGTAGTTACTAGTAGCATATTGGCATAATATTGAGAATACAGAGTACCACTAGTTAATGGTCCCTCAAATAGGCATGTTAAAGAAATTCAATATGAATTTTATAGACAAAAAAAAGAAATTTCATCAAACAATTGCTTGGAAATATGATATGATTACAAAGATTAGTTTGCCAAGATAAGCATATTAACAAGATGTCATGAGAAAATAGTAGGTACGAAAGTGAAAGGGTGGGAGCAAGATAACCCCATAGTTGATAAACCTAAATCAAAGGTGGGGCATATGTAATCATATACACCTTACTTAATAACTTATAGAATAGAAAATGATGAAACACCATAAAGAGAGTTTTGAGAAACTAATGAGTAACACATTGTCATGTGGAAAGAGTTATTTTTGCAGACAAAACTAACCTCCCTAGGAGTCTAAGACTCTCTAGTGACAAACAAGACAATTAAGAGCAATCCTTGTCTAAACATGTATTATTCTATGAGAAACTAAGTGTTTTTCGATCCTACCTCAATTCCAACGCTCGTTGTAGCAGTCCAACCTCGCTGATCCGGATGAGCTCCTCCTTCACTTTGAAACCTGCATACACTAACAATCAAACGATTACATAACACCTGAATATTCCATAAAACAAAGCATATTCAACATATAGACCAAGGAGTATATGAAACAATTCATTAACAACAAATCATTGAGAAGAATGGACTTATTTGTATTAAGGAAACAAAAAAGAAACCATTACAACCTAAGCCTTGGTGTTGTGCAAGTTCCTCCCAGGGTCCAGCAAGAGGTTTCCTCTACTTTGACAAGCTCACCCACTTCCAAATGAAACAAGAAAGGATGGTAATCTCTCCTCACAAGCTTACAATGGAAGTCCTAATTCTAGCAGCATCTACCCTTTGGAATGTTCAACTTTCAACCTCCCCTCCTTTGGCCCAATGCCTGTATTTATAGTGTTCTAGAGGAAGTTATTTAGTTCCAACATTAATGGGATACTCCCCCTTTTGGATGGGGTAGCTCCTCTCTTGATGGGATAAGTTCCTCTATCATAGGGATGCATGAACCATCTTGAGGCGCTTAATACACATCAAACACTCTTCTAGAAAGGTCTAGAAGTGACCACAAGTAACTTTTTTAAGATGAACCTCGCGCCTTTTGACCTTTACAGGAGTACGCACCCATCCCTTGACTTACATAGCGTACAAGTACGCAGGTACAATGAGCTTGGGATGCGTACACGCAGGCAAGGTAGAGAGAACCTGCGTACCCAGAGATAAACATGATTTTTATTGACTTTCTCTCTTTCTTGAAGTTTGACATGGAGAGTAGAGGTATTAGGCTTGACAAGGAAGATAATATGACTATTGATGGAGCCATATTAACTGCAGATAGTCATGGTGACAATTTTTAGTGTAACAATTCTTTGTTTATAAGAGCTTTATCACAACCCATTATGGTATTTACAATAACAATCATACATAAATATGTACATATACCAAAACTACTTTGCCTCAACTAGTAAAAAATGAAGGATACATAGCCTGCGTCAGCAACAAGGGAATCCATAGGCTCACACCTCCAACATTAAAAGTAGTACCAAGATTTACCTCCTTCCTAGGAAGTCGAGAATCCACTATCAAAGTCAAATCTAAATCAAAATTCCAACGCTATGATCATGTGCCACTTTTCCTCTCAATGAACAATTATTGGCTCATTGTTCCAGGGCACACTCCTAATGTGCATCTGATTCCATCTGGCAATGCTAATAACCAAAACAAATCCATCCCCCGGCCTTCCCTTCTCTGCTACATAATCCCTCGAGAAATCTGGTAACCCCCTTCCGTACAGTCACTCACCTTCCAAGTTCCCCATCATCCTCTTTCTCGGGTGATCTATCCCTTGGAAAAGTTTCCTTGCATCATAAGGTCCAAAAACCAAGGCATATCCTACCTCAAAACCATCATATCGGTCATAGCATGCTCATGGAAATCAATGGACACTATTGGGTACTAGTGTCCCATAATGGCCCTTCTATTGAATGCCTTACTAGCATACTACTACCTATTTCAAATCCTTTTGTTGCTACTCTTAATTCTTTGATAGCTAATTCCAACCACCACAACTAGGAATTTCCATGCTTTCCTATACCAAGCACATAATTCCCATTAGATTCACAATAAATTGAAATAAACTTCAATCATATCTCATTGTTGGTCCTTCAATAAGGTACACTTGCAATTTTGTTTACTTCCTGTCACAACAAGTCAAACTAGCTCTATGATAAAATCATCATGTATAAATTTAACACATCCAGTTAGCTCAAAACACAACCATCATAAATCATAATCATATATCACATGAAATCATCATAAATCAAAATCATAGATGACATGCATAATCAAAACTCAAATAAAATATTGATACGTATCCTTCAAATATTTTTTGCTTCTACCTTTTTCCTATCCTTTCCATCCATACACTGAATCAATTACCATAACCAGTAAGCACCCAGTTCCTTTTCTTCTCTTCAATCACATACACATATACATAGTGTACATCACATGCATTCACCCACACACAATGTACAACACATCACAATACATGCACCTACACCCAACATACAACACGGCACATACACCTACACCTAGTGTACAACACAACACATACATCTACACCCAGTGTCGAACACAACACACACACCCACACCCGGTGTAAAACAAAACACATACACCTACATCTGGTGTACAACACAACACATAAATCTACACCCAGTGTACAACACAACACAATACATACACCTACATTTAGTGTATGACAAAACACATACACCTACACCTAGTGTAAAACACAATACATACACCCACACTTGGTGTACAACACAACACATACACCTACCATTGGTGTACAACATAACACAATACATATAAGTACATAGAGTACAACACAATGACTACACTTGTCACGATACAATGACTACACAATACACATAACATAGTACCCCATGTACACAACTCAACATGTACAACATGCACACAATACCACATGTACAATATGTACACAGTACCACCTATACATAGCACCACCTACACAATGTGTACAAAGCATCACATGTACATGGCACGACCTACACAATGTGTACACATCACCACATGTACATAGCACCACCTGCACAATGTGTGCACAGCATCACATGCATGATGTGTACAGAACACCACATGTACACAACACCATCTACACAAAGCACTCCATGTGCAACGTTTACACAACACCACATGTACAATCATGCACACAACACCACATGTACAGCATGCACACAACACCATATGTACATAGCATTATATATATAACATTTATAGATCACCATATGTACACAGCACTACATATGCAACATGTACACAGCACCATATGTACATAGTGCCGCATATACAACATGTGCACAGCACCATATGTACACAGCACTACATATCATGTATCCACCCTCAGGCTTTACCATGTATCCCGCCATTACTAGTCAAGGGATTCCTAGGCCCTTGGGAATATTCCTAAGACCATCTCACTTGGCTTCAAAACCATCCAGAAATCCAACTCAACCAAATGAAATAACCCCATCACACCATGGCTATCTAAAAATGGAAAGGAAAGTTTGAAACCACTATCACACCTGGCAAAACCCATGCCAATGACAGCAAGAGAACCAAATACACAAATGCATATACCATGCATTCCAAAACTAGCAAGGAAATCATACATGCAACTTGATACCTGCAATTAATGCCATTGTAGTTGCTTGATCCAACTCTTCCTTGCTTGATCTTTGCTTCCCTTTTCATTTTTTCCCATCCTTTTCCTTTCATTCTCCAATACTAGAGTGCTCCAATAATTCTCTAGGTGTGCAAGAGTATGAGAGAGAGAGTAGAGAGAGTGCTCTGAGAAAAAACTGACAAAATTCTCCATTGACAATAACCATGAACTAATCCTTGGAAGCCTTTTTATTAATGAGGCTTATATTTTCTTCAATTTCCACTAATTTCCTTCATTTTCCTTCTCAGGAAAATCTGTGACCTTTCACCTTCATTTTATCCTATTTTTCATTATGTTCATAAATAAAATGTCAATTAATGCCTCTTTTCCTTTTCAACTCCTTTTTAATTACCTTTTCCAATTTCCCCTTAGCCATAATAAACCAAATGAACACCCATTAGGATTTTTTTCTCAACATTCATCTTGGAATATGTACCCATGACCTTGGTCTTATTTTTCCTTTATTAAATTCATTACATGAACTTTAACTTGAGGTTGTTATAGACCCCTCCCCCTTAGGGAAACATTATCCTCAGTGTTCGATGACACCTACAATCATCAAACCCCTGGAAAAAATCATACTGCCCATGGAGCTTCATAACACAACTCGTTGCAATATTACAATGACATCCTACTGAGAACATGACAATCATACCGTTTACCAAATCTTTGTCACAACTCATTATGATATTCATAATAACAACCATACATAAATATGTACATATACTAAAACTCCTTTTCCTCAACCAGTAAACAATGAAGGATATATATCCTGCATGAGAAACAAACGAATCCAGAGGCTCACACCTCCACCCTCAAAAGTAGTACCAGGATTCACCTCCTTCCGAAGAATTCTATAATCTACTACCAAAGTCAAACCTATATCCAATGTCTAGTGATATGATCCTGCAACACTTATCCTCTTAATGAACAGTTATTGACCCATTGTTTCAGGGCACACTCCCAATCTGCATCTAATTCCATCTGTAAATACTAATGACCAAAAAAAATCCATCCCCCCAACCTTCCCTTCTCTATTACAGTCCCTCGAGCAATCTAGTAACCCCCTTCCATGGAGTCACTCACCTTCCAAGTTCCCTAGCATCCCCTTTCCCATGTGATCCATCCCTTAGCAAGGTTTCCTTGCATCAAAAGGTCCAAAAACCAAGGCATATCCCTACCTCAAAACCATCATATTAGTCATAGAATGCTCATGGAAATCATTGGACACTATTGGGTACTAGTCCCCCATAATGACCCTTCTTCTAAATGCTTTACCAACATACTACTACTTGTTTCAAATCCTTTTGTCATTGTTGCTAATTTTGCACATGTACAATGATGCACACAACAACACATGTACAACATGCACACAACACCATATGTACACAGCACTGCATATTCAACATTTACAGAGCACCATATGTACACATCATTTCATATGAAACATGTACATAGCACCATATATACACAACATCACATATACAACATGTGCACAGCACCATATGTACATAACACCGCATATCCAACATGCCCATGGCACCATATGTACACAACGCTGCATAGACAACATATACAACATATATACAACTGTAGTATTGCACGTCTAGAGACCACAATGTCTCTACTAGGAAACCTTTCCTCAAGTGTCTTTCCACTATCCATGCTTGTCCTAGCATGTCACAAATCACACTACTTTCATTCCACTAATGTACCCCTTAGCATAACCTAGTATAAACACATAATCTCATTTCATATCCACATGAAACTAACCTCATAGATATGTCAAGGCTACTCTTCCCACTTGAATCCTCATAAACTAGGAACCTCTTCATGCCATTCACCTGCATAAGAAATCATTCCTCCACAAGCATGAGCCTGACAATCCTATCAGAAAATGACATATATACATGCATACATATGTATATAATCATTGGCATAAAACAATCATGATCCCTGATGCCCCTGTTAGGCAATGACATACATGCATATATGTATACCTATAAACACTAGCATAAAGCAATCATGATCCCTTACAACCTTGTTAAACAATGGCATACATACATACATATATACAGATATAGACATTAGGAAAATCACAATCACAACACAATTAATAGATATCATAAGGTCATGGTCAAGAGAACTCCCTTTATCCATGCGAAATATGCACAAGACCAAGAATAAAATTTCCCCACATAACCAAGACATCTGATGCCTCAAATCCATTTACTTCACCTTTTTGTTACATTTCTCATGATTTGCCTACCACCGTCCTATTATTCCTATTGACCTAACCAATCCAACTGACTATCATATTCTTGCCTTCAACTACCCCTATGTATGCACCGAGCTTCATCGAAGTCTTACATTACCTATCAGTATTCATTCATATTTCCTGAGCTCCATCAACTTTCCTCTTTCTCCAACCAAATTCCAAGACTCTCAAAACATAAAAGGAAAGACCAAGAAGAAAACAAGATAAAACCATGAAAAACCAATAGCAATATGACACCACAAGCAATGTGGTATGGCCATACACTAGAGATAAACAAAACTTCAAATCAAGTGCAAACAAATCACAAAGCATTGAAAGCACAAGACTAGAAACAAGCACATTGACTCAATCCCTATGGGTTCCCAATGCTTCGAAGGGAAATCTCAACCTGATCCTTTTTCAAGATTTCATGGTAGTATATTTTTCCATGCAATCCCCTACATCATATTGCCATAAACACATAATTGTCAGTGCATAAATAAACATAACAATATACCAGTTACCTAACCTTATTGTACCCAACACACTAACATATAATTGAACATGTACATATATCAGTCCTCAAGGAACTCCCATTCCTTGATGAATCTAGCTATAGCTAAAAACTAGCTAATATACCTATCAAATACATGTTCATGAATATAGCACATCCACATAATGTCAGGTGAAATCAAGGTTAAGAAGACTTCCTATATTCATGCAAAGCACACATTCGTTTGGAATTGTTGTTACCAAGCATAGCCAAAGGATATTCACCCAATTCCTTTATTTTACCTTTTTACCTTGTTGCAAATGAGTCTTATTATACACTATCACACCACCCAACTGTTAGTTATATAAACAAATCAATTGTTACATTGTCATGCTAATACCAGGCATGCTACCCTACAATTGCTCACACATGTTAGTCACATGTTCCAAATATCAAGGCATCGTGTCTATTAATTTGAAATCATCATTTTACCAAGACTAACATCCATGTCATAATCAAAAATCAACACACATTAATAATTCATAATACTACAACTAGCACCTATTTGCATGCAAGTGCATATCAGTTGTCTTAGCACATATCGTGTTAGTACAACCGTCTTAAAACAATATCATTCCTTCATGAAATATTTTACACACATACTCATATCATGAAATTAATCAAACATTTAGACAACATGTAAACATACCATGTTATATAACCAAATAGATGACATAATCAAACTCATACCTCAATATATCTCAGGAGAGGCTATCACATCTGCACAAGTTAGACCATATTACTATGACACAATATCACAAATATATGGACTTATACCTAAATATCATAACCATAACCATCTGCACAGGCCAATCCATATTAGAATGATACATAATAACATCAGGATCTTAAATGCAATGACCATCACCATCATGCATATGACCACAATGCATATAACAATAAGTTAACTACCATGCATGATTATCTCATGTATGTGCTTATGACCATGTTGATCAACTAGCATTTATCATGCATGTAACCGCAACAACAATAGAATGATAGGTATGTACATAACCCTAATGCTTATAACAACCATTAACAAACATACCTACATGCCAACATACAAACTTCTGTGACAATCTGATGTTATTTTGAGGTCCAATGTTGCAACCTCACTCTAATAATCTGCATCTCCTACTCCATCTTGGCCAATGCATCAGCATCATAACATACCAACAACATCATGTATACATAAAATGCGTATAATTTCCTCATCCATGAAAACCATAACCATGACAATACATGCATAACAATCACATAGACAACTAACATGCATGCATGACAAACACATTATGCCCATCCAGTCCAAGTGTTGAACCATACTTTGATACCAATTTGCAATTGGTATCAAATATTACCTAAAGAGAATGGAAACATGCTCTGATACCAGTCTATAACACCCCTTCCCACATTTACCTAATTTCACCAGTTTTCTAGGGTAAACATGAGAGGAAGAGCTACTAAGACATGACTTAACCTCCTAGATCACCTTAAGGAAGTGGAATCATCAAAACCAAAACCTTATCAACTTCCCTCAAGTTCTGTAGGACCCCCAATGGCTAAACCACCCTTCCAAGTACCTAAACCCTAATTTAAGCCTCTTTTTCAATGTCCTGGGCTCCTAGACGTTGGCATAGCACTACATAAATTTGAGTGTAACCCTCTAGTCACATGCATAAGACTACGAGGGAGTGACAACAATATTTTTCACCCAGTTATATGACTACAACCACGAGAACTGAGGCACTTTTTCAAGGCTAGTCTCCAGACATTTTCCCATAACTTAATGAAACATTCCAAAACAATCAATGACACAAATACAAAAGCCTTTAATTCAAAACTTAATCAAGGACTTAACCTGACCCATCCTACTATGACAAGTATTTCGTCAAACACATCATGAACACGTAATCTATAGGTCATAATTACATATGTGGTCATAGGGATCTCATACTTATCTAAGAATTGTCAATAAGGTCTAATGCCTTCTCTCAATAGGTGCATTATCATCTATTAGGTCATGCATTCATTAACCATTCATTTAACAATCAAAACAGATGAGATCCATAACTAAAGTTTGTCATAAACCATGCTTATAACCAACATATAACCAAAATAATATCAATGATATAATAGCCATCAAAGCCACATAATAACAAGTATAAATACTCATGAAATATAAGAGGGAAAAGATCTCTTATTAACATATGCAAAATCCAACCAAGTCAGGGACTTCCACATACCACCCATCCATATATTGAGTTGAACCAATTCTTTCTTTTATCCAATCACCCTCGTGCCATATTCCGAGCATGAATGTGGGACTCACAACAAAACCAACCAGGGCTTCCTCAGGCTTTACCACATATACTGCTATTACCATTCAAGGGATTTCTAGGTCTGAAACAGTCATTTATACAACTAGGTTTTACCATGTATCTTGACATTATCAGTCAAGAGATTCCTAGGCCTAAACAAGAAACATACACTACCAAGCTTACTGCAATCTCACCATTACTGGTCAAGGGATCACTAGGCCTAAACAAGCATGGATGCCTCTATATCTATTCACCATTACCTTGAGATATTTTCCCATCTCCACCCTCATGATTTACTGTGTATCCTTCCATTATTTGTCAAGGGATTCCTACACCCTTGATAATTTTCTTGAGACCACCTCACCTAGTTCTAAAACCATCCAGAAATCCAACTCAACCAAATGAAAGAACCCCATCACATCATGGCTATCCAAAAATGGTAAGGCAAGGCTGAAACCACTATCACACCTGGAAAAACCCATGCCAATGAAAATAAGAGAACCAAATACACACATTCATTTACCATGCATTCCAAAACTTGCAAGGAAATCATATATGAAACTTGATACTTGCAAGTAATCCCATTGTATTCATTTGATCCAACTCTTCCTTGCTTGATATTTTCTTACCTTTGCATTCTTTCCCTTCCTTTTCCTTTCTTTCTCCAATTCTATAGTGCTCCAAGAATTCTCTAAGTGTGCAAGAGTATGAGAGAGAGAGAATAGAGAGAGCTCCCAACTAAAACTGACAAAAGTGTCAACTAAAAAAAGCTATGAAATAATCCTCAGAAGAATTTTAATCAATGAGGCCTCTATTTTCTTCAATTTCCACTAATTTCATTGTCATGAAAATTTGTGACCTCTTACCTGCCTTTTCTCTTATTTTCCATTACTTTCATAAATAAAATGCCAACTAATGCTTCTTTTCCTTTTCAATTCCTTTACCATTTTTTTTTCTAATTTTCCCATAGCTATAATAAACCAAATGAACACCCACTAGGATGTTTTTTCCAACATTCAACTTGGAATATGTGTCCCACGACCTTGGTCTTATTTCTCCTTTATTAACTTTATTACATTAACTTTTAATCCAGTGTTGTTATAGATCATGTCATTGCTCTTACTTGGCATTAAACTTCTCCATGATGTCATGAACTTGTTGGCGGATGCGTTGGATCCATTCAATAAACTTGGTTGCTTTATCAGCCTTAGGTTGTACATGTGTGGATTATGTTGGTGTAGTTGAATGAGCCAAGGAAACATCAATCGGACAAAATGATTGAAATCCCAGAACCACTTGAAAGGGACTGTTAGGTTCCTATACCAATAGGTTTCATCTTTCATGATTGACAGTGGAAGGGCTAAATATGTTCATCATTGCAGGCTGCAAAGGTTCCATATTTTGTGTGCATGCTATGAAGATTAAAAAATGAAAAGAGGGTATGCCTTAAAAGAATAATCAAAAGGCAAGAAAATCAAATGGTCAAAGAGAAAAGTAAAAATGAACCCCAAACTAAAGGCCAAGAAAGTGGCCAGTCAAAATGCCACTACTATCTTTTGGGCAGTATCATGCTCTTCAAATACTGCTGCTAATCATACTTGATGGATGGCCCAATAGTCTAAACTGGACCATGCCATGTTTAAATTGCTTGCTGCAGAATAGAGAATGTTCCCTGTCCAAATAGCTCAAGCTTGGTAGATGACTAGCTAGGTAGAGAAATGAAGGTGCCCAACTGCTTAATCTGGGTCCTTGGAAGAAATAAGGGTACATTCTAGATAGGAGGGTAGTCAAAAGAAAAAGAGGACAATCAGGGTCTGCTAATTCAAGTGCACCCACTTCAAAAAGAAGGAAAAAGATGTTAGGATTACTAGGATGGGTAAGTAGTGCAAGGTTGCAGAAAAGGAGGGCCATCACCAATTGGCTTATTAAGTGCAAAGACTCATACCACTCAAGATATTGGCATCAAAAGTAGAGGGTGGAGAACAAGCATTGGAAGCATGTCTAATTTCCCCTATTTTTCCCCAAACTTCATTTTACTAACACCCCCAAGGGCCTTGAGATCTGCTCAAGTGTCCAGTTCCACTTCACTTCATGGCAAGCTACTGGGTCAAACCATGAAGTTTAAGCATGAAAAGAAGCCACATTTTTTGTGTAAAAAATCTTTCTTATCATTTCATTTATCTTCAAATTCCTAAGTTTTACCTCTTAGAACTTAGCTTTACCCTTCATTCACCTCACAAAGCCATATTTACCACTAATGTACTATTTAGCTCCCTAACTCCCCCCTTCCATAATTCTATTAGAATCTATAAAAAAAATTCCCAAAAATATGTATAAATACCCTCCCCCTAGCATTATAGCTATATAACCCCTCCTTGGGGAAATATTAACCTATCAGGGGTTGGTATTAGCCCCTTTATCCCTAGACTATCGTTTTTATCAAGAGACTATGGTTAAATGTCAAAAAATCTGAAACCCCGCCCCCATTAAACCCATTTACCCCTTTATCCGCCCAAATTTCATTTTATTATAAAAAAATTTAATTAAAACATTTTAATAAAGTGTGTGCCTAACCCATAAAACCCAAACCTAATGTTTTTTTTACCCCCCCACGCGCGATTTATTTAAATCCATTAAAATAATGGGCGGGTCCCTCCCGCCTTAACGCGTCGCTGCATCAAAGTTGCCGCCCACCGCACGATCGTCGACCCCGCCCATCTAACGGTGGGCGGTCATTCTTGTGGAGAAGCCGCCCGACCTTTTGCGTCCGGGGGATTGGCGGTATTGCCGCCGTACCCCCGCCAACGCGTCGGCCTCCCGCTATGTTCGCTGCCCCCCCACTCAATACCGTTTACCACCCTCAGGCCTTCCGGGGAAACCGCTTACCGCCTCCTCCCGCGTTAACGTCACGCCCCCGTCAGCGTGACGTCATCCCTCATTTTCTGCCACCATGCCTCCACGTCACATCCGTGTCACCTGTCCGCCTGTCCACCCTGCCACCGTGTCACTGCCACCTGGGCACCCACGTCAGCTGCCATGTCACCCTTCCGTACCCAGGCCCATGATGACATCAGCATGACGTCATCACCAAAAAGGCGCCAAAGGGCCAAAAATGCATAAAAAGACGAGAATTAACCGTTATTTGTCATTGTTTTTCATTATTCTCGGAGCTCCTCTGAATGAGAAAACGACGTGCAACGGTCAAAACACAAATTTCACCCGCCAAAGTTGTTGTCGCCCTCATTCTCGACCCGAGTACCTGCAATTCGTCCGGTTCAACGCCTCCTATGCCATAAAAACCAGGTATTTGCCGCAGGCGACCTTCTTTACCCACTGTTCTCCTTTGTTCTCCTAATTTCCTACATAAAAACTCTGCTAAAAGCTCCCCAGTGATAAATTGACCACTAAAATTTACTTAAGAAGCTGGTTAAACCCCTGCACGACAAAACTCTGGAAGAAACCCGTGCCCCTCTGCATAATTCGCCATAAAAGCAATTGAAGGAGCTGAGCTACCGGCTAGAAAACGAATTCAGCAGTTCCCTCACCCCTTCTAATAGAAATTCCCTGCAAACAACCAGCTAATTAGCTCAAACACACTTTGGTTCTTCAAAACAGATTGCCCCACAGTTCATTAAACCTGCAAGAGCCTCCTTACACTGTCAAGCTGCTCACTGCCAAACAGAAATTAGCAAGCATTCCTCAGCATCTGTACCAAACTTGAAAATCCAGTAAGACATCCAGTTAAAACCAGAAAATGGCCACTCCAGCTGCTCTGGATGTAGTTCCTGTGAATCCACCTAGCAAAGAACTAGAAGCTATGCCATTGGTGGACAGTGATTTCCTCATTACAGACTTTGTGGCAGAGAGGAATCAGTTACAAACTTTCTGTCAGCTAAGGAACAGTCACTTGGACAACAGTGACATGTATGGCATCGGGGAATCCAATCTGCCCACCTACTTCCTACCCTCTGTGAACATTTTTCCTGAGGTCATTCACCTCTGTGCAGAAAACTATGACCAGAAGCTTAGAGTTGTGAAGTCTCCATCTGGGAGCATCCTCTTCTACATAACACCAGATTCCATCAATCAAATGCTGAACTACAATCAGACCCAGCTGCTATACCCCTTCTCCATTAAGTACTTGATGGATGAGGGCTCCAAGCTCTCTAGCACAGACATAGCTGCAATAGCCAGGAAATTCATGAAGGCAGACTGCCAACCTTCTGGGCCACCTCCTTTTTCATATGTAGATTTCAATGAGGTAGGCAAGCTATTGGTGGATATGCTAACCTCTGTGTTGGGGTTCACTACAAATGAGCATGTTGATGAAACTCTGCTGGTCATGTTGTCTGCATATAGCCTTGAGAAACCCCCTGCTATGAAGTGCAATTATGCCAAATATATTGCCAATAAGATACATGACCAATTGTCAAGATTGAATAGGGAGGCAATATTTAAGTATTCATCATACATCTATCACCTATTCATGTGCTATCAAACAGATTTCTTCCAGTGCCCAATCAAGAAGCTAGACTCACAGGGTGAGAGGAGGTCTGTTATCTTCTAGTCTTCAGTCTTCCACCAAGTCCAGAATTCCCCCTACTCATATTGTGAATTTATTGACCAGTTTGTATATCCAGTCACATGTCTCTTAAAGAGGACTCCTCCTGCCAGATTGTCCAAGGATATGCAAAAAATATTGCAGCTATCCAGAAGTTACAAGATAGGTGATTGATACTTGTACCAAAATCACACAGTCATCAGAATCTATGGTTGTGAGCTCTGTCCCTACAGGCTCCCAAAATATGTGCCTATGAGGTTGTTTGCCCTGGAATACTATAGACAACTTATAAATTCTGATCTGACACACTTCCACAATGCCAAGAAGAAAGCCAACCTAAAGTTCAGAGACCACCTAGGCCCATTTGTCATGAATAAGAAAGATGGTTGGCAAGAAGCTGATCAAATATTGGGGCAACAACTCAAACTCAAAAGAAGCTTCTGGTGGGTCCCTTATGACCCTGAAGGTTTCATCAGTGCTAGGAGGGTCAAGTATAGGCTGCTAGCCTATAAGCATTGCCCATACCCACAAATACAACACTTTGCCAACCAAGATGAATGGGTACCTGAATCAATAGTAGAGGAATTGACTCAGGAAGAAAAAATGGAGCAGACTGTGAAAGATCTGGAAAAAAACTCTTGACTTGGATTCTTGTCAACAGGTCTTCTTCAAACAACCAGTCCAAGTAGGAGAAGGCACTTCTACTGCTCCAGCTGTACAGGACACCCAGCAAGCTCCAGCAACAATAACTACAGCAAAGGGGAAAGAAAATATGGATGAACAGCAACAGACAGAGACAGGGCAGCCCAGCACATCAAAGGATCAGCAGTCAGGGCAAGCCCCTTCAGAGCAAACTGAACAACCCCAAATCCCAGTTTTTCAGACTCCTCTCAATGATGAGAGAGGAAAAAAGAGAGATAGAGAGGAGATCACACCTCCAACAGGGTCATCACAGCAACCAGAAGCCAAGAGGCCGAGGATTGACCCTGAAACAGAAGAAGGAGATATCAGTGAGGAAAGGGCAGAAAGCCACAGCAGAGAAAGGCAAACAAGCCAACAGACTGCCACTAGCTCAGTTCAGCTAGAACAGGCCCTACAACACACCACAGAGGTATCCTCCTCAAGACAACAGGGCAAAAAACCAGCTGCAATCAAAGAAGGCTTCATAGAGATCAAGGCACATAATGAATTGGTGAGAGTGCAGCTCTATGAGCATTTCTTGAAGACAACTCCAGCCAAAAAACAAAGATTAATGGCTGCCTATGATCTGAAGGAGGACAAAATGATCTTCACTCATTTGAAGCCTAAAGTCCCACATCCCAAGACCCCTGCAGATTACTATAGAACAAACTTGGAGGTATTTTCTAAAGACATACACCCCATGGATCAAATTGAGCTGCACAAGCAGACTGGGGAAATGGTGTATGCAACACTTGCAGATAGGGCAATGCTGGCCCATCAGCTAAAAGAAGCCCTGAAGAACACCAACACATAGCTGGATTTGGAAAGGTTGTCTTCCTCTGCAAAGGACAACAGAATAAAGACTCTGGAAGACATAATAATTGATTTGGGACATGACCCAAAAGATCCAAAGGGTGTTAGAGCCCTCATGAAGAAGAAAGAGGATGACATTGCTGCACTAAGAAGGCAGGCAAAATTGCCTCCTACCATTCACCCTCAAACAGCAGAACTTGCACAAGAAAATCAAGTAGATGATGCTATGGAGCTGCTTCTGGTAATGAACCAAAGAATATTACAAATGGAAGCAGAATTAGAGAAAGCACTGCAGGACAAGCAAGGGGAGTCAGCCTCCCAGCCCCCTCAAACATCAACAACTCTTGGACCTGCCCCTCCCACACAAGCAACAGCAGCCCCTCCTGATGTTCCAACACCTACCATAGCTATATCAGCAACAGCAGAAGCAACAGCAGCAACAGAATCCAGCATGAGCATGGAAGACTTGATGAAAGTTGTTAAAGAGCTTGAGACTCAGGTAACTGAAATAAATGATGCCAAGGATAGACTGGCCAAGCTGGAGACCAGTTATGATAAATCAAGGATGACAGTAGCAGAGAAACAAAGAGAAATAAAGGCCTTAGACACCAAAGTAAAAACTCTGGAAAATGATTTGCTCCTAGGTAAAACCCTAGCAGAAATAAAGAAGATAATTTGGGCCAAAATTGGCCAATCAATACAGGACCAATGGAGGTCAATTCAGGCAATTTATGAGCAGGTTGAGCTGATAGGTATGGCTCATGTGGAAATACAAAGATCCAGGACAGCACTGGGAATAATGCCCGAGCAGGCCACCAAAATGATACATTTCCTCAATAACCGCACTAGAGAGGAACTGGCAGCTCTAGAGATAAGCAGCAGAACAGATACAATCCTGACAACTAAAAAGGTACTGACCTTGAGGAATTTTACTCAAACTCTGGAGAGAAAATGTCAGGAAATGAAAGCAGATATTGATGAATTCATGGCAAAGATGACCATATTACAGGATAAAGGACTGCCAAGCCTAGTGACTGGCACAGGATAGCTGCTATCATATAATCAGTATATGACAAGGATCAACAATTATGTTGAAAATCAGATAACATCATCTAGCAGCTCCACAGAAGAAGCAGGGCCTCCCTCTGGGCAGTCTCTGTATGACAAGTTGGAAAATTTGTTTTTTATTGAACATGAAATAAATCATCTGTTTGAAGTGCCTCCAAACTTCTATAGATATACAGAGGCAGATGAGACACTGGTGAAAATAAGGAGGCATCAGCTACCTCCAGCTGATTGGTGGCAGGCAATGCTGGAAATTCTTCCCAGATAATGCCACTATGTTATTTCCTTTTTTGAAGAAAAATCAAGTTTTCAGTCACGGTACCAGTCAGCAGACAGATCAGCACACAGGTATCACAGGTAGCATCCGTACAAGTGACTCACCAACGCACCCAGACAGCAGGCTCAATTAACGCAGAGTTAAAGGCACAGCTACAGCCCACTTTTCTGAGCCATAAAGTCAAAAGTTGTCTGACAGAAAGATAGTGACCATCTCAGCATTAAATGCTATAGTTATGTTTTCATTTACTTTTTGTAAGAGAGTTGGTGGTGCAATTTATTGCACAATAACTCTCTATTGAGATATTTTGTACCCTATTTTGTATATATATCCCCTCAGATAACGTATTGAGGGTCGGTTGTAGTGGAATTCTTTCTGAAGAGCTCTATTGTATTTCTGAGACATTTTGAAAATACAAATTGCTGGTGGAGATTTCTGGTTCCTATGCTATCTGGAGATGGAAATGAATAGCTCTTTTTTGTTGCAGAATTCCTGTGTCATTTGCTGAAGCAATAATTTTCTCTGAACTATGTATGTGTTTTCTGTGTTTTCCATAATTCTTATGTTTTCATAATCCTAGTAAATAGAGAAAAAGAATAGCCTAGGATTTGTTTTGAACACCCTATGATCAATCTCTATTTCTAAATATGTTTTCTTCTGGATTAGCCATGGATATGAATTCTTGATTGCTCATGTCTAAACTAATTCTGTCATGGTGAAAATTGTTTAAGAATTCTTAACTACTCTTAAGCAATAATTTCATTTTTCTTTTTTAGCATAGTGAAAGATTCTTAACTGCCTTTCACTCACTAATTCCATAAGTTCATCAAAAGATCTGGTAAATTGTTTCACATATGCCTATCTGGCTCTACAGCAACACTCTGCCTTCATAAATCTACTTTCAGCAGCACAAATACCTCAACTCCATTGCCCAATGGACCAAACTGTTCTATAATCTCTATCTCAGTTCTGTTTGGATTCACCAACCCACCAAATTCAAACAAAACAGTACACTATAACTAGCATAAAATCATTCATCAAACAAAGCTAAATTATAAAGAGAGAGCCCTCTCTGGTTGCAGGTAGGCTAGGACCTGTAGCTAAAAGATTGGTCAGTGCTTACCTCGGCCGTATTCCCTTTAGGAAGCAGGGAACAACCTGAATGATAACACTATGCACTCAATTTGAGACAGTTAATTTGTGATTCTTATCATCTCTAGTTATTTCATACCAAAGATTTGTTTTGCAGCACCCAAATCCTTCATTGCAAATGATTTTGCCAATTTCCTTTTGAGCACATTTATTTCCTGCATGTTAGAACCTGCAACAAGCATGCCTTCTACATACAATAACAATATAATATAGCTACCATCATTTTTCCTTTTGAGATAAACACAATGGTCAGAGTGACATCTAGTATAATCTTATTCATACATAAACTTGTCAAAGTTTAGATACCACTACCTTGGAGCCTGTTTTAAGCCATACAAGCTCTTCTTCAACCTGCACACTAGTTTCTCCTTCCCTTTTACCTCATATCCTTGTGGCTGCTGCATATATATCTCTTCCTCCAAATCCCCATGGAGAAAGGCTATGTTTACATCTAACTGCTCAAGATGAAAACCTTCAACTGCTACTAGATTTAAAATAGTTCTGATTGAAGTCATTTTAACAACAGGAGAGAATATTTCATCAAAATCAATACCTTTCTTTTGTGCAAACCCCTTCACCGGAAGTCTAGCTTTGTACCTCTGTTTTCCTTTATCTTCTTCCTTCAGCCTGTAAACCCATTTATTTTGCAATGTAGCTTTACCTGCAGACAACCTGACTAAGTCCCAAGTTTGGTTATGCATTAAGGAGTCCATCTTTTCTTCCATGGTTAGCTCCGACTTCTTCCTACTTTCAACCTGCATTGCTTCTTCATAACATTCGGGTTCACCAGAATTAGTCAACAATAAATAATATAATGAAGGAGAGTATCGTTCAGGAGGTATGCTTATCCCGGTAGATCATTGAACACCACTTTCAGGTGTTTGGGGTGCCTATTGCTGTTGTGTTGGTTTTTGTTATTTTGGTTGTTGATTATTATTATTTTCAGGCACCTTTACTTTTTCACTGATCTCATCAAGAACTATGTATTCCTTGTTTTCTTTTCCTGTTTCTTTTCTTGCAACTGATACTTATACAAGACCTTTTCATTGAATATTACATCTCTGCTCCTAATGATTTTGTGATTTTCATAATCATATAAGCGATAACCAAAATCATTAACACCATATCCACTAAAGGTACATTTCTTTGACTTTGCCTCAAGCTTTGTTCTATTTTCTTTATCAATATGGACAAAGGCCTCACAACCAAAAGGCTTTAAAAAAGAGTAGTTTACCTTTTTTACCTGTCCATGCTTCCTCTGGAACACCACCATCCAAGGAATTTGAAGGCCCTCTTTTTATTAGATAAACAATAGTATCTATAGCATCTGGCCAAAATTGTAAAGGCAATCTTGCATGCAATCTCATGCACCTTGTACGCTCCATGATTGTCCTATTCATCCTTTCTAACACGCCATTTTCTTGTGGTGTTCCTGGAACTGTCTTCTCTCTACGAATTCCATTATCTGAATAGTACCTATCAAACTCTTTGTTGCAATATTCACTTCCATTATCTGATCTGAGACACTTCAACCTTTTCCCTGTCTCATTTTCAACCAAAGCTTTCCATTTCTTGAAAGTATAAAATACATCAGATTTATTTTGAATACAATAAATCCAGGTTTTTCTGGTTGCATCATCAATAAAAGTAACATAATAATGAGAGCCACCAAGAGATGATATCTGAGCAGGTCCCCATACATCTGTATGCACAAGCTCTAATTTTTCTCTCTTCTTTTCTTTCCCAAATCTAAGTAATCTGACTCTCTTCTATTTTCCATAAACACAATTTTCACAGACTTTTAAATCAACATGCTTCAAACCTGGCAACAAATTTCTTGAGTGAAGAATCTGGATCCCCTTCTCACTCATGTGCCCGAGCCTATGATGCCACAATGCCATATCTTCTCCTGTAGAGGTTAAAGCATTAACAGAATTAGAAATACTATTGCGTAAGTACAATGTACAAACCTTTTCTCCTTTCGCTATTACTAGGGATCCTTTAGTGACCTTCCAGGTTTTATCTGTGAAAGTAGTTATGCAACCTTCACTTCCCAGTTGCCCTATTTAAATCATATTTTTATTCATATCTAGAACATGCCTTATCTCCTTCAATAGCCATTGATTTCCATTATGTTGTCTTATGAAAATTGTACCCATTCCAACGATTTTACAGGGTTTATCATCACCCTATCGAACCTGTCCAAAATATCCTTGAACATAATCATGAAAATCTTTCCTTTCAGGTGTGGCATGGAATGAGGCCCCTGAATCTACCACCTAGGCATAAATAATATTTTATAATGAAAGAATCAAAGCATATTGCAACACATCACTTGTTACATTTGCTTCATGATTGTTTTCTTGCTATGCGTCTCCTTCTTTTCCCTTCCGAGACTTGCAGTCTTTCTTCAGGTGTCCTTTCTTCCCGTATTTCCAGCACACTATCCCCAATCTAGATTTGGATCTTCCTTTTTTTGACTTATTGCGATATCCAAAGCTCTTTCCTCTTTCCATTTTTCTTCCCCTAGTCTCTACAGTCAAAGCATTACCTAGTGTCTCACCAGATATTTTCTGTCGCATTTCCTCGCTAAGGATTTCACCGACAACATCATCAAACTTTAAAGTACTAGATCCAAAGACAAAGTTACTAATGGCCATAACTAAACCATTCCAGCTTTCTAGAAATGAGCACAAAAATAACAGATCCCTAACTTCATCATCAAAATTTACCCCTACAGAACCTAACTGACTTGTAATTGTATTAAAATCATTTAAATGGTCTACAACAGATCCTCCTTCTGACATCTTCATATTAAATAAATGCTTCATAAGAAATACCTTATTTGAGGTCGAGGGTTTTTCATATAGTTTGGCGAATGCTGACATTAAACCCTCTGTTGTCGTTTCCTTTGAAATATTAAATGCTACCAACGCCGCTAGGCACAGTTGTATTGTTCCAAGTGCCTTTCTGTCGAGAATATCCCATTCTGTGTCTGTCATACTCATCGGCTTCTTTGTCTTTTCGCTCAATGGTAGGTACAAATCTCTCTGATACAAATAATCTTCCATCTGCATCTTCCACAACTGGTATTTTTGGCCGTTGAATTTTTTCGACCCTAAACCTACCATCTTCTGCCATTGCTCCCACTCGAACCAGGAACCCTTCTCTCCTGTTAGTTTATCAACCAAATAGACCTTTGGCTCTGATACTAGTTGTTAGAAAATTATATATTTTGAAGCAATGGAACACTTAAAATATTGTAGAAATATAAACACAGAAAACGCATAAAACAAGAGAGACACAGATATATGTGGTTCACCCAGTTTGGGCTACATCCACAGAGAAACAACCAGTCCTTCTTTTATTGTATTATCCAGCAAGCTGAAGAGATACAACCTACAGTAGATCCGCTTTAACACCCTCTTCACTGTCAATCTCCTCTCTCTTCCTCCTCAGAATACAGATCTACATAGATACAATAAAATTCCCTCATATATAGTGAGGGGTTGCCTTCTAGGGAAAAAAACCCTAAATTAAACATAACTTCTACCATCAGATCATCCTCCTAATGAACGACCCAAATTGACTAGAAATTACTAGACTTTTACAAGGCAATTTTACATCTATTTTTAGCTTCGAGGACGCTGGCCCCAAACCCCCGCCAGGGGATCACTGGCCCCCGGACCCCCCAACCGGGGGGGATTAGCCCCCCTACATGGAGGGTTGTACAATCTTCCTAGGGTATACATCCGATTGAAACCTTTTAATACATAAGATAATTAGGCTCCACACTCAATGATTCGAAGCAATATGGAGGGATGTTGGAACCAAGTTTCTACACCCTTGAGATGGTTGTGATGTCAGTTTATTCCAACTAGACCTTTCTTTGCGCAGCTTGCTCTGTGCCCTGTTCTAACCTTTAGCACCTTCGCGATCAGTTACAATCAACTTTCATGCAGCCCTAATCAGGGGCTGAGATGCTTTCGCATTGCTAGGGCTGCGAACTACGCTATTTCCCAAACTAGGATAAGTAACTTACTTATATTATTAACAGATATTGATTATCTTTGCGTAAACAGATATTCTAACTTGCGTTCACTTAACCAATATAGTTAAATTCATACCCAATATAACAAATGCATAAAACAGGAAATAAAGATGCAGAATTGTTAGAAACTTATCTTTATTAATACTTCCAGATGATTATAGACTTGACTCGCCTTGCACACTCAATTGCAAGGGTTTGCACACTCAGTTGCGGACTACTAGGCCTTTGTGCACTTAGCTATAGAGCCTCTTCCTATGCTACGACTTAAAACTAGACTTTACACTACAGAGTTATCTCGCCTCTATCTTTATTATTCCATCTTCGATTTATTCTATATCTGTCATTTACTACTTAGAACTTCACTCTATTTATACAATCCCATGGTCCGTGGACCATGGGTAGATCTTCTACAGCTGACATTACATTATCAAAATAAGGGCAGACAACCTTATGACTCTTTAACAACTATGCGCTCCGCGCCCACAAAATGTGGAGTCTTTACATTGGAATTACAAACTTGGACCAAAATCTGGGCTCTAAGCCCCAAAACTACCCTTGATGGATCCTTCGCCTAACAGGACCCCAACACAAATATCGTGACTCGCCACCAAGTCACTCTATAGTTGTGGAGATCTTAGTACTAAGACCTTCCAACTCTAATTGGATCGCTACAAGTTCGACAACACATTGAGCGAATGCCTACTGGACTTCTTCTACATGATGTTTGGTGATCACTGTTGTTGAACTACTGCCCTGAATCCTTTCCTGAGTTGCTTGCAGTTGCACGAGCTTTGCTTCAATGGAGGCTATAATTGTATACGCTTCATCAGTCCACGACTGTAGGTGCGCTTTCAAAACTACCTCTTTATGCCGACCGACATTCGCCTGCTCCTTAAGCGCCTTTTCCTGTTGCATACTTGCAACCCTCTATGTAAGGGCAACCATCTGCCCAGTCCCTTTTACCTCATTGTATCTCTGTTGCAGCTCACGCACCTCTGTCTCTAGATGCTCTGTGTTCAGGTCCTCCTACAGGGTTGTTAGGACTTCAAACGATTGTTCGAACAACTTCATGCAGTCTGTCACTGCACTTTCAACTACTACCATTGTTGTTGTGGCTATAGTGGTATGTTGTTCTCTGAACTCCAGCGGGGTTGAAGGTTGAGCCTTCAACTACAGTTCTGTTATCTATAGGTTCAGCTCCAGTTGAACTTTGGCCATTTCTGCTCTTGTGTTGCGCATCCCTGTGGCTAACTTTCGGATGTGCACCTCCACCAGTTCCTCTCCTTGAATGGCCAACTTCGGGACCATCTGGCAGGCTTCCTCCACAACCTGCACTATCTGTTTGTTCTGGTCCACTACCTCATTGCACTGCAGGCTCAACTACTCAATGATGATGCATTGCTCACTCATTACCTATATAGCGCGACTCTCCCTGGCCCGAAGTTCTGCAGTGACTCCATCCTGCAAAAGATAGAGCGTCTCCTGAGGGAGCACAACCCTGTTTAATCCAACCCTTTTCAAGCTGCTGACCACAGGCCTATCGGCCTCATTCTCTGTAATGAGTGCTCCATCTAGTAGCACTATTGTGTTGGTCACCCTAGCGTGCAACATTTCCTCGGCAATTGAAGTGTCGACTGCGAGGCTGGTGGATACTATGACAACCTATGGAGTGCGCACCTGCAACTCCTATATTTGTGTCCAGAGAGCCTCCAATATCAACTGGTGTTATTCCTCAAATTGTTGGAGGGCCTCTGTGGTGACATCCCTCACCATTTCATCGATGTCATTCAAGTCCCCTTCAGTAAGGGTGACATGTTCGAAAGATGTCTTCGAGACCTTCGTTTTCTTTTTCGACCCTACCTGCTCTCGTGGTCATGGACGTTTTAGCTAGGTGGATGTCATCTGTAGTTTTGTGCCACCTTTTTCTGTATCGATCTCTAGTATTTTCTCTTCTTCTGTTGTTTTCTACTGCTTCGCCAATATCGCAACGTCGTGCGCTGCCTTGGACTTAGTCGTTGCTTCTTCTTTCTTATGCTTTTCCGCTAGTTGTGCCATCCATACTCTTGTCTCTTCCTTCTTTCATTGTGCGGTGGAATGTTATGATTCCACCGCGGAGTCAGCTGGAGCGTGCCACTCTGGCGGCTAAGACTCAAGGACCCCGAAAATTACATCGTTGGTCACTAAGTATGGTAACTCATCCCACATCTTCATAGGGTCCTTCCGCGCCCTGATGAAGACATGGTGGAACTCTACTTTGAATTCTGTAAAGCTCTGTAGATTGTTGTAGATTGTGGGTGATAACCACGGCCTTTGATTAATCCCCATCCTGATATTCATCTCCATGAGTACCCAAAATATCTTGCTCTCCCTTATCCTCTGTGCATCCCTAGTTTCCCACAACGAAGCATACTTCATTGCCTCTAGAAGGTTCTGCGCAATTGATGGGAACTGGCTACCTTTGGGCAACTCCCATGCCACCAATACTATCGACAACATGAGCCATGCATAATGAAATGTTTTGCCTTGCTCTTGTGCCTCGTGGCAATTTTCAAGGAACTCACCGCATAGATAGTTTGCCCAGTTGAACTGTACCCCTTCTGTGCATTGCGCCGCTAGTGCAACCACTGGCGCAAGCACCTCATCCGCGCGGCACTTCCGCATCATGTTCCCTACCAATATCTATGTTGCGATCTTGACTGTGTTGATGCCTCGAAAATCGCTGCAACAACATTGGGGGATAACCACCCGGTCCGGACCTTAAAAGCAGCTCCTTTTCCGTTTGGTGTGGTGGTTCCGACTGTTCATCTAGGTCTAGTTACCTTCTCCCTATTGCTATTGGTTTATAATGTATTTTTAGCTACCAATAGACAGCGACATCAGATCACTTCTTCTTGTTGATCAGGCAAGAGAATGACCCTTAAGCTGATTTGGGTTCAGCCAAGCCACAGCTAAAGTTTTGCCTCTTTGAGGAGAGGACTTAAAAGAATGTAGAATTTACTCTAAATGCAAGCTTATTCTATGATGCAAGCAAAAGAAACTAATCTAAATCCTATCTTAATTAGGCAGATATAGATCTAACCCAACTAAGAGCAAGATAATTAAAATATTGGGATTTAAATATGTCTTGTTTATTATGAATATCAAGTTAATGAAGTAGTTCAATTAACTGATATTATGGTTACCAAAACACATTCTATTGAGACCTTAAAACTTGAAATAATAAACCAATAACATTCCAGGAAGTAGTTCACAAAAATGATATTGATTATCAAATCAATAAATCCAATAATTGAATAATGATATGTGGAAATAGTTCACAACACATTACCATTCAATAAATCAGTTTCATAAGACAGATTTGAGAGTAAGTAGTTACTCAAAAATGAGAAATTAATCCATAAAAAACAGAGATACATAATAACAAGATTGAAACAAATTACCCATATTGACAATAGTGCACAAACATGAATAAAATGACACATTCCTATCACCATTAAACTAAAATTGATATTTGAAACAGTAATATTAGAAATACCAATTTTATTGCATCCATTTATCTGTCCTTGGTCTCCAACATCCCTTTACATTGCTTGAACTTCTGCCTTCAAAACTAGAGCCACAATAATGCAAGCTTTGTTCTTCATGCATAATTCAATATACAAAGGGAAAATCCTCAATAATCCCCAGATCTGAGATTTTTCACTCCTCCCTCCTACAACTCTAAATTCCAATTACAATAGTGCTTTTAGAAGCTCTAAAATTGCAGAGGAGAGCAGCCTTTTTTACATTCTGCAATCTGTTATTTATAATATTTGTGAAGGAATTTTTTGAAGAAGAGAGTTTGTTGAAGAGAAATCTGCCAAATATAATTTTAATTTCTCCTAATTCTGATCTTCAATTGCTGGAGCATTCTCATTGCTTGAAACCTTTTCTTCATATCTTTTCCATTGTTTTCCTGCAAAAGAAATCAAAATAAATTAAAATGCAATCAAAATATCATTTCTGACAATTAAATCAAACCCAATCAAATTCTATTTAAATAAATAATTAAAAACAAAATATAAGCTACGTATTGATGCTTGGAATGATTTGATTGGCAAAGGATATCATTGGCCAATGGATCTGCAATTAGAAGAGGCTTTGGGACAAATGAAATTGAAAACAATAACTCAAAAAATTGATTTTGTTTTCAAAATTCGGAGCCTTATCTTTTGCCTGATTTTTGGCCCAATAAATGATCCTATCTTTTGGTGAAACCTCCTCCAAAATGTTCTCCTTCATTTTCTCTTTCCAATGAGCCGTCCTGGGCCTCATTTGGCCAAGTATAACTCAATTTATGAGCTTTCAAAGTTGATGGGTCAAATCTGGCATGAATCTGGAAATTTTGTTGCTGGGCAAAAAATCAAAATTCTGATTAAAAATTAAATCCTAAATTAATTGTTAATTTATAAACTAAACTAATTATTAATAACCTATTTATTAATCTAACTAATTGATATCTAATTAATTATTTATAACAAATTTAATCTAAAGAAACTAATTAATATTAATCTAAATGATAATTAAATGTAAATCAATCAAATTAATTAAATGCTACGTATTAATTAAATATATAAATAGAATATATATACTAACTAATATTACCATATCTAATATATAAAACATTAAAACTAAATATATTACCCTACGTATTCCTAACTTTCTATTACCATACTCCACTCCTTATTAATTTCATTCATACGCATGAGTTTTTTTTTAAATTATATTAACTCAAAACAAAACTTAGTTAATGCCTTTTAACCTTTTCACAATCGGCATTTCGGCGTGGAGAAGCTTATCGGCGTTTCGCATGGAGAAGGTTATCGGCATTTCGCATGGAGAAGATTTTCGGCATTTCGCATCGGAAGGGAAATGAATGTCGGGGTTCTTTAATTTGTAACATATGAAAATCCCCGATGCGATATCGCATAAACTCCCGATGCGATATATATTGTTTATTTATTTTTTATATTAAATTTTAATTTGATTAAATTAATTAAACTTAATTAAATTAAATTTTAATATTATTTTTATTTGTTTTAAATTTTAATTTAATTAAATTAATTATATAATATATTAATTAATTTAATTAAT